>CM041777.1:144844811-144999900 GCA_023374045.1 Limonium bicolor
AAAATATATTCATGACTAGTCTTGTTTTGAAGAGCTTGAATTTAGGTGAACAATGATATAAGTTTTTTCATTTTGGACTTATATATTAAAAGTTATAACCATTTAAGTTATTGTTGTTGTGATAAAGATAAAGGAAAAGAAAAAAAAAGAAAAAATGCTTCATGCTCTCTCCGGAACTTCCCAGTTTTCTAATTATAAAACCACCCCTTCCCTTATTTTCTATTACAAAACCACCCCTTCCCTTATTTTCTATTACAAAACCACTTATTCCCCTATTTTCTAAATTACAAAATCACCCTTGGATGTAGCCATCCTAGCTAGAACCATCTGTATCCAAGAAATTGGGAATCTATAGCACATCCAACTGTAGCACATCCAATTAAATATACGTGAGCAAAAGCATCATTATTTGAGCAAAAAACAACAAGGATGATTGACAAAAATCTATAGCATATCCCACTACAAATATTTGAGCAAATGTATATAGCTTAAAAGCTATATCTTAATACAAAAATGTTACTATTTTTTGTAATATTTCTGGTGAGAACTTCACATTCATTGTGTTTGGTTGAATGTATCGGATTGTTGAGTGCTCCAAACAGCAAATTCTTCAACACGACTCACATTGTGTTGGCTTGAATCCATAGGAATTGATACTTGATTAGAGTTTCTCACTGTTAGCTTTTGAGCTCTGGCTCTTACTTGGTTTGCTGGAACCTAAAACATAAACAATAGCATTTAATTAATATGAACATTTGACATTAACTACATATTTAAAGTTGTAAGATTTACTTACATTTGTGCACGTCTTTCTGTTGTGCCCAGAAACTCCACAACCACCACAAACTTGTTTTTTATCCTCCTCTTGATATCTTTGAAAGCAGTAGATTCACCAACCTCTCTTCTTCTCTTACTTCTTGGCCTGCCTTTCCATACTCTTAATGGTGAGCATTATACTTCTGGTTTTCCTTGCCTGAGGCCACTCATTTGGTCCATTGAGCATCTCCATATGTTGGTCACATGCTCTCATATAAGCCTCTTTCTTGTAGTAGTTACTAACAAAGTTTTTAGGTTCATCCCTAACTTGCCAAATTGCACAAACAACATGAAAACAAGGAATTCCAGTCAATTTCCAAGACCTGCAACTACAAGTTCTTTCATGTAAGCTCGCAATGTATCTATTACACAAAGGATTGGAACCACGTTAAACCTCATACCCATTCATCCCAACATATAAGCATGACCATTTTGCGGCCTCTTCTTCCCTTGTAGCAAGCAATTTTAGAATCCTTGGACATACTACCATATCTTTCCCATTAAAAAGGTTCCTTCTTGCATTCATTCTTTTGATTGGGGTCCCCCTTAGCTTCTCTAACAGTCCAAGAATAGGAAATCTCCTAGCCTCGATTATTGTCCCATTCCAAACCTCGTTAATGTTGTTTGTGACATAGTCACAACCACTATTCAAGCTAAACCATGCTTTGCACCACTGAGTTGGGTATCTACCTTCTAAATCATCTGCTGCTCTTGGATCAAACATTCTCAATACATTTAACCTATCCTCATACATGTTTTGGGTAGTCGCATTCACAATTGACCAAAAATGAGATCTATATTGCAAACCTCCAAATTTTCTCCTAAAATTAGCATACACGTGTCTAGCACAAAATCTGTGTTCAGCATCAGGTAAGTTGTTTGCAATTGCATTAATCAATCCCTGTTTGAGTGAAAATAATAAAAAAAAAAGTACCAGTACTGTAAAACATATAAGATGAAGCATATACAATAAAAATAAGTACTTAAAATGAGGTTAAATAATGTTACCTTTTGCTTGTCACTTATCAAAGTCAAGCCATGCCCATGATTAAGACCTAGATCAGTTATCAAATATTGCAGAAACCAAGTCCAAGTTACTTCGGTTTCTCTTGGCACCACAGCCCAAGCAACTGGATACATTTGATTGTTTCCATCCATTCCCACAGCTGACAAAATTTGACCCTCGAAAAATCCCTTCAAAAAGCATCCGTCAAGTCCTAGAACAAGTCTACAACCAACCTCCCATCCTTGTTTCAAGGAATTAAAACAAATGTTAATGCTATGAAATACATTGGTTCCTTTATACAAGTGAAGATAAACCGAGTTATTTGCATTTTCCCTCTTGATTTCAGTAGCATAATACCGTAGTGGCTTGAAGTAATCTTTAAATACTTAACTCAAGCTCTTAATGCTTTCCGACAAGTTTTTTCTGAAACATCTAACATTAATTCAGCCCACACTGTCTTTTTCAGCTCTTTTGCAGCCAAGCTAGGAGTTATCCTCACTTATAGTGCTTAGCAAGCCTTTGCGCAGACAACGATTTATTTTTTTGCGATACACGTTTACAAATATGTTGAGGCCCTATTTTAATAACTTGCAAAGTTTTTTTCTCCTGCATCCATGTAGTGGAAATACGCCATCCACATCGCTTATTGTCCACACTTGACCCATGACATGTCAGTCTACAAATCTTGAAATCATTCTTTCATACTTAAGTTTGTGGCCATTCAGAATAGCATAATCAGCAAGTGCATTCTTGAATTCAATATTGTTTTGGAATTGCATCCCAAGCTCTATTTGAACTGCATTTGCTTTGGCATCCTTATTGAAAACTGGAAAGATTCAATTGACATTGCAATGACCTACTTGTTCTTTGGAGCTATATTCTGGTGGGCTCGGGGGATTTTCATCATTCCAATATTCTTCATCTAAGTCTTCCTCATCTTCCTCAGACCCAACTTCTACAAGGGCTTGTGCCTCAATGCACTTGACATGCTCCCTCACCTCTTCAAGTTCTTCATCATCAATGATAAAACCATCATCACTAGCAACTTCATCAACCTCTTCCACGCAATGGTTTTGGTCTCTGTAATCACTCAATAATAATACACAAAAAGTATTTAAACTACAAGAAAATCCATTGAGAAAGGGCAAAAGAACAGTAGAATTATAAGAATAAACAACACCAAAATAACATGGATTTAACATAGAAGCTATACTCTTATGATATAATCAATATTAGCAAATTATGGATAGATGACACTAAAGAGTAGAAAAAACGTATTTTAAATCTTACCTATTGAGTCTCTCATTAGCTTCCACATAATTTTCAGTTGCAAACTCATCTTCTTCATCCATTGAATGGTTGTTAGGAAGCAATAGGAGAAAGTAGATAAAGTAGAGAGATTTGATTATCTGTTGCAAGGAGAAAAGAGTGTGTAACACCCCAACCGTTAATCCTATGCTTACCGTCTAATCGTCCTGTTAATCCCATGAGTTCGCAGCGGAAGAATACTACTACTTACTACGGCGGGTGAAACAATGCCGCTAACCGCCCATACGGCTAGCTAGGCTACTAATACTTACAGTCACGGTCTGATGAACATAATATACCGAGCTACTATATTGCATACCGAATACAAAAGTTAACATTCCTACATTACCGAATTACCGAGTATTTAGACCAAACTAAGTTAAGGAAACGGTATAAGTACCGTTAAGAATCCTCGATACAGAGACTAAGTCATTTCTGATCGAATTATAAGTAAGATAGATGACGTGGAAGCTAGAATGCTTGGTGAGAATTAGACATCTTGAACTTATGTTCAAAGATGATGTGACGCCGATTACGTGGGCGTAATCCATTTTAAGGGGGGTAGAGCGAAAACCGCTTAGCGTATGTTTGTGTACTGAGTACATAAACTACGGTGTGCATAGCACAAAATAATTTGAGAATATGTTTTACATAAACATTTTGAGGTAAATCATGGTTATTGCACACAGAAGATGTGAATACCATACATATTAAGTACTTATCTTGTTAACTCCGGTGTGAGCACAAGTTAAGAGAATTAAGGAAGAGGATTAAGGAGACTTAAGGAATAAGGAATATATGAGGTACAAGTCGATATGAGACTATGTGTGAGATAAGAATAAGATAACACTATGAGATATTATTTGATATGAGCATGAGGAAGGATATAGTAATGCTATGTGGTATGAGACTGATATGGAATTTAGTAGGAATTTAAGTCTTGAGGTAATTACTAAGAGATGAATTGGGAATGTTTGATGGAATGAGTCCACACTTTGGAGATGTATTGATTATGATTAGAAGAACTAAAAAGATAGAAAATTGGACATTAGTGAATTACCTGATGTTTGAAAATGACGTGGGAGGTGGAACTTGATTTTCTAGGGATCAAGGGAAACCGAACACAAATTGGAGTGGAAGGATGGTTCTACACTGATGCTGATCACATCAGGGTAGGATTATTCCTGAAACTCCCTACCAGTGGTCACAATTAAATCACACTAAGGATAGAGGCCTTAGGATAAAAAAAAAATGAAATTGGAGTTGCTTGTATTTTAAATTAGAGGAATTATTCCTCACATGACCTCGTAAAAAGGATTACCTTTTTACTGAGTCTCGCCCATGAAGTCGAGGACGCACGAGCCTTTGTCTTCGGACCGGTGACATGGGGAGAACAGCGTGTTTTGTATTCTAGCCCATGGTGACGAGGACGAATGAGCCATTGTCTACGGACCGGTGACATGGGAGAATACGTTGGAAGTCATGCGAATGTTTTAATCATCAAAAGGAACAAAAAGAATTTTGAGTGCTACACATGCTTAAGCATGTTGTGTGATATTTAAGTATAAGAATATGGCGGATCTAATGATCCAATGAGATTAAGTATACATAAGTATGATCTATATGATCTAAGGAATGAGGTAAGACATGTATTCTAATAAGATAGGATGCATGGGAACTTCGGGGACAAAGTTCTTTTAAGGGGGGTATTGAAATACCCCAAACCTAAGTATGCTAAGTAAACATCAAATCATGATGTATTAAGGCTAAAATATGCCTTAGAAAGATTGGTAGACATTTAAACACAAGGAAAACATAAGAAAGTGCCTTAAAGGCAATCAGGGCAAAAACGTGCTCTAAGCTTGGAGAGACTTGGGTGAGTACCCAAATATCATGATAAGACTTAGTAATATCCTAATGGTCATTTTAAATCAATTAGCAAAGAAACCAAGCTTGAAAACAAGATAAAACACAAAATGTGCGTTAAGAATTCTTAAAGCACATTTTGAGAAATTGTCTTAGAATTGAGTTTTGAGTGGCTAAATGTCCATCATTACTCTTTAATCAACATGTGTACTAATTAGTATCACATTAGGAGGTCTAAATCAATGGGAAATCAAAAATTTCCCGATTATGTGCCTTGCTTAGTGAATAGTAACTATTTAGTGACTAGTTTAAGTTTTAATCAACATAAGTCAATTAATTGGTCAACAAAGACCATGTTAGCCTTATATTAAGAGGGTGGCCGGTTTTTATGAGGGTCACCACATGAGTCATCAAATGAGAAAGGAAAAGAAGAGATAAGTAAAGAAGTTACTATTTGCTTTATTAAAGCAAATATCTTACCTTAGCCTACCTTTCTTCTTCTTCTCTCTTCATTCTTCTTCTCACACGATTTCTTCCTCTCTTCTTTTGCTCCAAAACCGTGAGAGCTCCATCCATGGTGCCTCCATCTCCAAATGCTCTCACCAAATGTTCATTTTAGCTCCAAATCAAAAACTAAACACATATTATTCTTAGTTAGGTCAAGACCTATCTTTCTATCTTTTCAAATCTTTCAAAGCTCCACTTTGGTGCCATGAGAAAACTCCATTGATGGAGGAAAATCAAGTTTGAAGAGCTCATTAGCTTCTCCATTCTCTTAAGGTAAAGAAAATGTAAGAAAAACCATGTTTCCATCATTTCTTGTACATGGCCGAAAATTCCTTCTCATGGGGCTATGTTTTTATGCCTTGTTCTAGCTTGATTTATTCACCAAGGACTAGTGGAGGTCCTATTTCATTCAATGCCAAAGTCTACCTTGAGACTTCAAAGGTAATCATCCACTTTTATGCCTTAGAACACATTTCTAACCTAGGTTTTTATTCCTTGAGGTTAGTGTATTGTTTAGTACTCATATGAGTCAATGTATGTTGATTAGAACATTGGCAAGGGAAGTTTGAGTGGTGGCCGATATTCATGCAAGAAGAAGGCCTAAGGAGGAGATTAAGATAAGCTTGAGAAAACAAGGTAAAATGCTTACCTAATGGTGGTTTAAGTTTTAAGGAATGAGTTTAGATGAGTACCAATGTAGCCTAGGGCTTACATTAGGTAATGGGTTATGTAACCTAAGAAAAGGAACTTAAACAAGCTTATGAACTTGTGACTAAGGAGCTAATGAGAATGAGTTAGTAATATAAGTTTAAGGTGGATTTTAAGAGCATTATAACTACTATGAGATTGATGAGTGTATTTGCAGGTTGAAAGCTTATACATGTGGGAAATTCAGTGTTTAAGTTTAAGTCATTTAAGGGCCTAAGAGCCATGTCATTTAAGAGCCTTAGTGCTATGCAATTTAAGATTATTGCACTATATTGAGTTATTAAGAATGAGTTGATTTGGATGAGGAAATGTGATGAGAAAGGACTTGGTGTGTGTGAGGTTATTGTGTGAGAAAAACAATGCATTTGGGCATGAGAATATACTAGAGGAGCTATGGCAAAATTTGAGTAGAAAATAAGTGTTTAGGTGAAGGTGGTGAATTAATATGACCTAGGATTTACTAGGAGTCATTAGGAAGAATTTGAGTGGAAATGAGTTAACTAAGGAGTTCTTGAGAATGAGAATGACCTAGAATGGTCTATGAGGAAGTTAGAGTTTAGATGGGTGTATTGAACACACCAAAGTCATGGTATGAAGAATAGTGAGACTTGTGCAAATCTAGAGGAAATGATGTGTAATGCTTGAGATGAGTTAGGTATGAACTAAGAGAAGACAATGAGAGTTTTGAGAACCTTGTGTAAGTGTGATGATGTTAGTGGTGGACTAGTAAGGTTTAGTTGAATGGTAATGTGTGGACTTGGGTGATGAAAGTGAAGATGGTAGGAGGATATTGTGAGTCGTCAAGGAAAATGACTCGAAATGTATAAGCAAGCTTAAGAGTTTAAGAGTGATGAGTAATAAGTGAGAAGAAGAGAAATTGTGCATGGACATGCAAGATAACCTTGGAAGGTTTAACGAGCAATGATGTTAAGGAGGAGTTATATGGGTAGAAAAGAAACACTTTGGTTAGTTGAAGTTTTAGACAGAATGTACATGTTAGAAATATAAGGAATTGATTGACAAGTGTTAGGAATTTCTTACAAGAATTGAGTAAATGTTTGAGAAGATCTTTGGAAGTTGCTTTAATGAGTTTGGTGAAGGTTATAAGGTGGGTTTAAGGTGCCAAGATGATGTTGGACCTATTAGAACACTTGTGGAAGAGTTTGGCATTGAAAGAGGCAATTTAAGAGAGAGATCTGTAGTGGACCGACCCAGGGTCCGACCCAGTTTTGGGTCGGTCGGGCCATGTTGAGCCAGCCGGAATGTCTCTGGACTGGACCGACCCAGAGGGTTTGGTCGGTCGGCTTAGTTGGGTCGGTCGGTTACGTTGGTCGGACACATTTATGTAGGAAACGGGTTCGGTAAGGGACCGACCCAGAGGGTTTGGGTCGGTCGGTCTAGCTCTGGGTCGGTCGGATGAGTTTCAAGAGACGGAAGAGTTTCTGTAATGGACCGACCCAGGGGTTGGGTCGGTCGGTGGGTCGGTCGAACCTTAACACTTAGAAAAAAAAAAGAAATTTTGAATTCTAAGAATGGTAATGGGTAATGAGGAATACCTTTGGTAGGGTGATAATGATTAGGACCCTAAGAACTTAAGGGATTAAGTTAAGTTAAATATAAACTTAAAAGTGTAGGTTAAGTTGTAAGATTAAGTGGTAAGACTTAAGAAGTGTTAGGTTGGGATCATTAAGAGTTAAGTAAGGTAAGTAAATTAAGCAAGTTAAACAAGTTAAGTAAGTTGAATTGAGTTAAGTGATTAACAACCTAAAACTGAATGAATGTTTTAGGACTTGGGAGTTTGTACTCCAGAAGAGAGTAAGCAGCCGAACGACCAACGGTGAACGGTACAGTTGTTTCTTCTTGTGACCTGCTTGCTAACGAGGTGTCCCTCGGCTTGTGTGCTATTTGTTTTGTGTGCTCACTAAACAAGATAAAGCATGCAACCGGAACATACTATATATATATATATGTGTTGTTGTGTGATGTTTGAAAACTAACACAACATACCGTGAGAACTTACTAACCAATGTTTAGTAAGAATTGAGTGAGACTAAGGAACGCCCCCTAATGAGGGACGATATGAACCGAAAGAGGTTAACCAACGAACAGTGTCTTGAGATAACTACTAACTGGAACTTGAGTGAGGAAACCCGGACCGATCTCCGTCATGCATGCTAAGGAAAGGGAGTCGGTATCTATAGCAGATTCGACTTCCGCTTAAGGAACTTGTCTTCGGACTTGTTGCCTAGGGCCGGTTGCCGGCTCAGCTACGCTGGACTCCCGTCCAGAGTAGGTGGCATTAAGATGGTGCGGTGGGATCACCTAAATCCCAGGTTCGAATTAGATACGGCCAATCCCTTCCAGGAAAGGTTTGTATATAGAGATTAAGATTGAGGTTAAGATTAAGTTAAGTTACAATCATTCCTGTTTAAAGGATGATTTGTATTATTAAGATTAAGATTAAGGTAAGGTTAAGATAAGTTGCAACCATTCCTTTTTAAAGGATGGTTTGTAATATTAAGATTAAGATAAGCTACATCCACTCCTGATTAAAGGATGGTTGTTTCTAAGATTAAGATAAGAATCAGATTGAGGTAAGATAAGGATGGACTAAGATTAAGAGAGAACATTACTTAAAGAGTTAAATATCTAACTCTCTAATTAAGGGAACGCATTTAAGTCGTTCATTTGTGTGAACTTTGATTGTTCATATCTGAGTTGTTGTTTACTGCACTTTCTATTATGTTGTGCATCTAATCAACCTCCATGCTATCGACAATTAGTCGTCGTAGCCACGTTAGCTTGGGGGCCATGAGAGGATAGTACCAGCATTCGTGCTGACCCCCTCGGGGGCTTCTTTTTACTACACAGGTGAACATCAGGAGGCGGCTGTCGCAGGAGTAAGAAGAGGATACAGCTGTTAAGGGTTTAGTGTGGCCTACGAGTTGTGCATGTACACTCGTATGGCAATTTGAGTTAGTAAGATGTATAGGTTGTGAGTGGATGTAAGAAGGTTATGTAAATGGTTATGGTTGTTAGACTAATGTTCGGTATATTCTGTAGTCAGACCGTGGCAAGGTCCTGGATTGTAAAGAATTCCGCTGTGACATGTGTATATATATACTGTTAAGTTGCGAGACCACATTTGGATTGAGTTGGGGTGTTACAAAAAGTGGTATCAGAGCGTAGTTACGCTCTGAAGACAAGAAATACCGAACTTAGGAGAATATTGATGTTGAGATTGAGTTATGGGTTAAGGGTTAAGAGATAGTGAGAGGTGCGTTAGCCAGGACTCCCCGGTGTTTACCGGATATCCATAGTACCTAGGCCCGCCCTCCACATCCCTAACCCTAAATGTGTGGGACAAACGCCAGAGAGAAGAAAGCCTTCTCTTACTCGGGGAAACCCGATCTGGCAGTTAGCTAACAGTAAGCAATACGAGAAACGACTTGTTGTACAACAGTTATGGAGAATTGGGAGATTTTCAATGGAGCGCAATAGAGAGACAAGCGCTACCTAAGGAATACTATCAGTAAGGGAACGGTAATTACCGGCAACATGGGTCGACATGCTACGCAGTCGAAATAACCCGCGATATCAATGGTAAGGAAGCACTACGCGTGCCATGGATAAGGAAATGATAAGAGACGTGAGTACCGGACAGTGGTCGAAGGAGCATAACAGTGGATAATACCAAGCAGAGGATTGAGATTACTGGAAAGTCCGGCTAAGAACGGGAACTCCACACCTCATACTATGAGGAAGGTTACAGAACCTGGCCGACATAAAGGGACAACGGTGGAAACACATATAAATTGTATACCGAGATAGGACTACGATGTAGTGCCTAAAAGAGAATTATTACTTAATAACCACAACAAATGTGTGGAGACAGGAGCGAGGAATAAGACATAAGGAATAAGAAATATTAAGGGGTTCCCTCAGAAAGAGGAACGCCCTGATGTATGACAGTACTGTCAAACACAAGGAAACTGCCGGATGGATAGTTATCCAAAATAAGATATTATTGAAGGAGTCCCGAGGACTACCAATTACTTGGAAACTAGAAGGAAGTATCACACCAATGTACCTTGTACCAATAACCCATCCTGCATGGCGCACTTGCCGTAGCAAGTGCTACCACGGCTAAGTCAACAGAAAGCCATCATGGCGAGATAAAAGAACTACAGTCGTGATACATATTAATACCGGATTGTAAATCCATAAGAACAGAAAAATAAGACCTTGGAAAGGCCGACGGCCTGACCATAATGAGGTGAACCGACACATCAGCCAGCAGGAGCTGAGCTTAGACGAAATACTAAACCATATAAATATTTGCAACGGTATAACCCACTACAACAACAACCGACAGTACGGTAAGAACACAATCCCGAACTCCAAGGGGAAAACCTAAGAGATGCTCGGTATATGCGAGCAAAAACACTATATAAGCAATGATATACAAGGGATGTATTATAAGATACTATTGAGACTGTTGAAGCATCGACTTACAACGAAAACGGGATAAGACTCCCAGAGTGACCATTAAGGATACCAATAACAACATTCTTCAATGAAGATGTTGGACGACCCAGAAAATAAGGGTAAAAGAAAAACATAAGCTATAACCTACTAAGGATTAAAATGTAGATCCCGAAAGAGGGAAGCTCAGAGGACTACCCCCACAAAGCGGGCATAGTCGAGCCGAACAACTGATGAATGACAGTTAACACTGTTTGTTTAACTCATTAACACCCAAGTATGATTGTTCATCAACGGGTGGCGTAGTCAACAGAAGTTGAACGAAGCGTTGAGATGAAGTATAAGATGACTGGATGATATCCAACTTGGACACCGTAAGGCAAACGCCTAATACGAACCTAACTTTGACTATAAAAGACATAAGTCTAATAAAATGACAGCATTGTCAAAGACATTAGTAACCTCAGATCACCTGAACAACTTCCATAGCCGGAAGCAGGATGCAGCAACTTACCATGAAACCCGATATTACATTTAGTATGTAACCTAACGGTGGATGAAGTTCCAGAACCAGAATCTCATAAGGAAGACCTGCAGATGAGTAAGAGTACAAATAATGAACTGAGACATTAAGCATTAGGAGCCTACGAGCCAAGGATGTTAACCACATCAGAGCCCGAGGCGCAGTAAGTTATAAGAGAGCTTATTTAAGCCATGAGGAACTACAATGTAGATATGAACGGTTACCAAACCTATAATTTAGATTGGGAAAACAATACCAAGAAAGGTACCAATGAGAATATTGAGATAATGCTAAGGACAGGAGCGGAGAACGAACCATGCCTTTTAGGGTGGGGATACCTCTCCTTGTTGTGAGGCCATGAGTGGGAATGAACCCCTCAAAAGGGCTTTCACATATTAGAGATAAAATACACTTTATTTAGAAAATGGAAACCATGAACCTTGAGATTACCTTAGAACATACCAGATACACTGAGTAATAAGGAAGGTCGCACAGATAGACCCCATATCCAACACCAGGATGTAAGAATTAGTAATGGTCAGAGATAAACATTGTGACTGCACATTATGGCACGTCAATTAATCGAATGCTCAGAAGAGCTTGTGATTCAGTGGATGACTTCTTCAGTAACCAGTTAAACACATGGTAGTAGATAATCACTAAGGATGAAAGAAAGCGAAAGAAATTAGCCTACTTACGAATCTGAGATTGGAGCAGAACATCTTACATCAAGAGTCAACTATTTACAACACCGTACGGCAACCGCCATACACCGGAATGAGAGAACTCCCAGTGTGTTTACACCAAGAAGGGATTGAGTATAAGTTAAGACATTAGAATAAGTGAGTAAGAGGTTGCACCATTAATGGGCAACATGGTAAAGGCCAACTACCACGGTAGTAGTGGTCGTGTAAGTACAATAGTTAGAAGTGGATTAAGTCATGGTGCGCGGTAAGGCGACCATTATGTATGAGCCGTCAAATATTGACACTGAGGCAATTAGATTTATGAGTTAAGACCAGCATAAGTAAGAAATAAGATGGTAGACGAACTGAGCATTGATGCCAGTAGTCTGGACCTAGTTAGGTAAGATTTTACAGGAAAACACTACCCATTCCTTAAGGAACTGGAAGTGCATTCCTAGTAGCATAAATATGAAAAAGAAGATAAGAGGCTCTACGGAAGAGACCTCAATTATTAAGAGACCGAATCAGTACGGAATACAGAAAGGAGCTGGAGCATACCATAACCAAGAACACAGTAAATGGACTTCCCTTGATTAACTTCAAGAAGAACAATAAATGTTATTATGGAACGATGAAGAGGAGATCGACAACAGAATACTTCATAATTAGCAATAGCTAAACGTGTGACGGACACTATGAGTTTACTAAAACGAGACGTGGGACGACTGCACCCCACAGGGGCTTGCAGGCCTGACACGCTCATTTATGAGTTAGTTGGGTAAGTAGTAATGTACCAGTAAGGTACCCCATGCATGTAGACGAGTAGTGTAAGGAACACGGGAGGTAGTCGACTCCGTACCACGGACAACGACGCAAGATCAGACAAGAGCAGCTACTACCACAACAGTCGAAGAGAAGAATTCAGTTGAACCAGCAACACAGAGGAACCAGAGAACAGATAATTAAGGACTATGAAGTGCGAAGAGCACGGATTGTTAAGTACAGACATTGGACATGTCTTAAGATGTAAGAGATTAAGACTGTAAAGCGCATTATGCACTAAACAGTAGTTTCAGATTAAGAATCATCCTCAGACCAAAGGTCAGTTGGAGAGAACAATTTAGACATTAGGAAACACTAAGAGTATGAGCATAAGATCTTCCAGGAGAATGGATAGACGAGTTACAACTCATCAAGGCCGTGTATATATAAAGATAACACGTGTCCATGAAGACCAATATTCCTAAACGTAAGGAGCAGAAGGATATACAATCTATATAAAAGCTAAGTGAGGCAGTTAGCCTAAGAACATCAGAGTGCGCAGCAGGAAGCTAGCAGATCACTACCTTTGAGATTAGACCAAACTAAGTAAGGAAACGGTATAAGTACCGTTAAGAATCCTCGATACAGAGACTAAGTCATTTCTGATCGAATTATAAGTAAGATAGATGACGTGGAAGCTAGAATGCTTGGTGAAGAATTAGACATCTTGAACTTATGTTCAAGGATGATGTGACGTTGATTACGTGGGCGTAATCCATTTTAAGGGGGGTAGAGCGAAAACCGCTTAGCGTATGTTGTGTACTGAGTACATAAACTACGGTGTGCATAGCACAAAATAATTTGAGAATATGTTTTACATAAACATTTGAGGAAATCATGGTTATTGCACACAGAAGATGTGAATACCATACATATTAAGTACTATCTTGTTAACTCCGGTGTGAGTACAAGTTAAGAGAATTAAGGAAGAGGATTAAGGAGACTTAAGGAATAAGGAATATATGAGGTATAAGTCGATATGAGACTATGTGTGAGATAAGAATAAGATAACACTATGAGATATTATTTGATATGAGCATGAGAGGAAGGATATAGTAATGCTATGTGGTATGAGACTGATATAGAATTAGTAGGAATTTAAGTCTTGAGGTAATTACTAAGAGATGAATTGGGAATGTTTGATGGACTGAGTCCACACTTGGAGATGTATTGATTATGATTAGAAGAACTAAAAAGATAGAAAATTGGACATTAGTGAATTATCTGATGTTTGAAAATGACGTGGGAGGTGGAACTTGATTTTCTAGGGATCAAGGGAAACCGAACACAAATTGGAGTGGAAGGATGGTTCTACACTGATGCTGATCACATCAGGGTAGGATTATTCCTGAAACTCCCTACCAGTGGTCACAATTAAATCACACTAAGGATAGAGGCCTTAGGATAAAAAATGAAATTGGAGTTGCTTGTATTTTTAATTAGAGGAATTCCTCACATGACCTCGTAAAAAGGATTACTTTTTACTGAGTCTCGCCCATGAAGTCGAGGACGCACGAGCCTTTGTCTTCGGACCGGTGACATGGGGAGAGCAGCGTGTTTTGTATTCTAGCCCATGGTGACGAGGACGAATGAGCCATTGTCTACGGACCGGTGACATGGGAGAATACGTTGGAAGTTATGTGAATGTTTTAATCATCAAAAGGAACAAAAGAATTTTGAGTGCTACACATGCTTAAGCATGTTGTGTGATATTTAAGTATAAGAATATGGTGGATCAATGATCCAATGAGATTAAGTATACATAAGTATGATCTATATGATCTAAGGAATGAGGTAAGACATGTATTCTAATAAGATAAGATGCATGGGAACTTTGGGGACAAAGTTCTTTTAAGGGGGGTAGATTGAAATACCCCAAACCTAAGTATGCTAAGTAAACATCAAATCATGATGTATTAAGGCTAAAATATGCCTTAGAAAGATTGGTAGACAATTTAAACCAAGGAAAACACAAGAAAGTGCCTTAAGGCAATCAGGGCAAAAACGTGCTCTAAGCTTGGAGAGACTTGGGTGAGTACCCAAATATCATGATAAGACCTTAGTAATATCCTAATGGTCATTTTAAATCAATTAGCAAAGAAAACCAAGCTTGAAAACAAGTTAAAACACAAAATGTGCTTTAAGAAGTCTTAAAGCACATTTTTGAGAAATTGTCTTAGAATTGAGTTTTGAGGGCTAAATGTCCATCATTACTCTTTAATCAACATGTGTACTAATTAGTATCACATTAGGAGGTCTAAATCAATGGGAAATCAAAAATTTCCCGATTATGTGCCTTGATTAGTGAATAGTAACTATTTAGTGACTAGTTTAAGTTTTAATCAATATAAGTCAATTAATTGGTCAACAAAGACCATGTTAGCCTTATAATAAGAGGGTGGCCGGTTTTTTATGTGGGGAGTCACCACATGAGTCATCAAATGAGAAAGGAAAAGAAGAGATAAGTAAGAAGTTACTATTTGCTTTATTAAAGCAAATATCTTATATTAGCCTACCTTTCTTCTTCTCTCTCTTCATTCCTCTCTTCACACGATTTCTTCCTCTCTTCTTTTGCTCCAAAACCGAGAGAGCTCATCCATGGTTGCCTCCATCTTCAAACTCACCAAATGTTCATTTAGCTCCAAATCAAAAACTAAACACATATTTTCTTAGTTAGGTCAAGACCTATCTTTCTATCTTTTCAAATCTTTCAAAGCTCCATTTTGGTGCCATGAGAAAACTCCATTGATGGAGGAAAATCAAGTTTGAAGAGCTCATTAGCTTCTCCATTCTCTTAAGGTAAAGAAAATGTAAGAAAAACCATGTTTCCATCATTTCTTGTACATGGCCGAAAATTCCTCTCATGGGGCTTGTTTTTATGCCTTGTTCTAGCTTGATTTATTCACCAAGGACTAGTGGAGGTCCTATTTCATTCAATGCCAAAGTCTACCTGAGACTTCAAAGGTAATCATCCACTTTTATGCCTTAGAACACATTTCTAACCTAGGTTTTTATTCCTTGAGGTTAGTGTATTGTTTAGTACTCATATGAGTCAATGTATATTGATTAGAACATTGGCAAGGGAAGTTTGAGTGGTGGCCGATATTCATGCAAGAAGAAGGCCTAAGGAGGAGATTAAGATAAGCTTGAGAAAACAAGGTAAAATGCTTACCTAATGGTGGTTTAAGTTTTAAGGAATGAGTTTAGATGAGTACCAATGTGGCTTAGGGCTTACATTAGGTATGGGTTATGTAACCTAAGAAAAAGAACTTAAACAAGCTTATGAACTTGTGACTAAGGAGCTAATGAGAATGAGTTAGTATAAAGTTTAAGGGTGGATTTTAAGAGCATTATAACTACTATGAGATTGATGAGTGTATTTGCAGGTTGAAAGCTTATATATGTGGGAATTCAGTGTTTAAGTTTAAGTCATTTAAGGGCCTAAGAGCCATGTCATTTAAGAGCCTTAGTGCTATGCAATTTAAGATTATTGCACTATATTGAGTTATTAAGAATGAGTTGATTTGGATGAGGAAATGTGATGAGAAAGGACTTGGTGTGTGTGAGGTTATTGGTGAGGAAAAACAATGCATTTGGGCATGAGAATATACTAGAGGAGCTATGGCAAAATTTGAGTAGAAAATAAGTGTTTAGGTGAAGTGGTGAATTAATATGACCTAGGATTTACTAGGAGTCATTATGAAGAATTTGAGTGGAATGAGTTAACTAAGGAGTTCTTGAGAATGAGAATGACCTAGAATGGTCTATGAGGAAGTTAGAGTTTAGATGGGGTATTGAACACACCAAAGTCATGGTATGAGGAAAGTGAGACTTGTGCAAATCTTAGAGGAAATGATGTGTAATGCTTGAGATGAGTTAGGTATGAACTAAGAGAAGACATGGAGTTTGAGAACCTTGTGTAATTGTGATGATGTTAGTGGTGGATAGTAAGGTTTGGATGGTAATGTGTGGACTTGGGGTGATGAAAAGTGAAGATGGAGGAGGATATTGGAGTCGTTCAAGGAAAATACCGAAATGTATAAGCAAGCTAAGAAGTAAGAGTGAGAAGTAATAAGTGAGAAGAAGGAAATTGTGCATGGACATGCAAGATAACCTTGGAAGGTTTAACGAGCAATGATGTTAAGGAGGAGTTTATGGGTAGAAAAGAAACACTTTGGTTAGTTGAAGTTTTAGATGAATGTACATGTTAGAAATATAAGGGAATTGATTACAAGTGTTAGGAATTATTACAAAGAATGAGTAAAGTTGAGAAGATCTTTGGAAGTTGATTTAAGAGTTTGGTGAAGGTTATAAGGTGGGTTTAAGGTGCCAAGATGATGTTGGACCTATTAGGACACTTGTGGAAGAGTTTGGAATTGAAAGAGGCAATTTAATAGAGAGAGAGAATCTGTAGTGGACCGACCCAGGGTCCGACCCAGTTTGGGTCGGTCGGGCCATGTTGAGCCAGCAGAAATGTCTCGGGATGGACCGACCCAGAGGTTTGGGTCGGTCGGCTAGCTGGGTCGGTCGGGCAAGGTTAATGTAGGAAACGGGTTCGGTTCGGTAAGGGACCGACCCAGAGGGTTTGGGTCGGTCGGTCTAGCTCTGGGTCGGTCGGATGAGTTTCAAGAGACGGAAGAGTTTCTGAATGGATGGACCGACCAGGGGTTGGTCGGTCGGTGGGTCGGTCGACCCTTAACACTTAGAAAAAAAAAGAAATTTTGAATTCTAAGAAGGTAATGGGTAATGAGGAATACCTTTGGTAGGGTGGTAATGATAGGACCCTAAGAACTTAAGGGATTAAGTTAAGTTAAATATAAACTTAAAAGTGTAAGGAAGTTGTAAGATTAAGTGGTAAGACTTAAGAGTGTTAGGTGGGATCATAAGAGTTAAGTAAGGTAAGTAAATTAAGCAAGTAAACAAGTTAAGTAAGTTGAATTGAGTTAAGTGATTAACAACCTAAAACTGAATGAATGTTTTAGGACTTGGAATTGGACTCCGGAAGAGAGTAAGCAGAACGACCAACGGTGAACGGTACAGTGTTCTTCTTGTGACCTGCTTGCTAACGAGGTGTCCCTCGGCTGTGTGCTATTTGTTTGTGTGCTCACTAAACAAGATAAAGCATGCAACCGGAACATATATATATATATATTGTGTTGTTGTGTGATGTTTGAAAACTAACACAACATACCGTGAGAACTTACTAACCATGTTTAGTAAGAATTGAGTGAGACTAAGGAACGCCCCCTAATGAGGGACGATATGAACCGAAAGAGGTTAACCAACAAACAGGTCTTGAGATAACTACTAACTGGAACTTGAGTGAGGAAACCCGGGACCGATCTCGGTCATGCATGCTAAGGAAAGGGAGTCGGTATCTATAGCAGATTCGACTTCGCTTAAGGACTTGTCTTCGGACTTGTTGCCTAGGGCCGGTTGCCGGCTCAGCTACGCTGGACTCCCGTCCAGAGTAGGTGGCATTAAGATGGTGCGGTGGGATCACCTAAATCCCAGGTTCGAATTAGATACGGCCAATCCCTTCCAGGAAAGGTTTGTATATAGAGATTAAGATTGAGGTAAGATTAAGTTAAGTTACAATCATTCCTGTTTAAAGGATGATTTGTATTATTAAGATTAAGATTAAGGTAAGGTTAAGATAAGTTGCAACCATTCCTTTTTAAAGGATGGTTTGTAATATTAAGATTAGATAAGCTACATCCACTCCTGATTAAAGGATGGTTGTTTCTAAGATTAAGATAAGAATCAGATTGAGGTAAGATAAGGATGGACTAAGATTAAGAGGAGAACATTACTTAAGGAGTTAAATATCTAACTCTCTAATTAAGGGAACGCATTTAAGTCGTTCATTGTGTGTGAACTTTGATTGTTCATATCTGAGTTGTTGTTTACTGCACTTTCTATTATGTTGTGCATCTAATCAACCTCCATGCTATCGACAATTAGTCGTCGTAGCCACGTTAGCTTGGGGGCCATGAGAGAGGATCGTACCAGCATTCGTGCTGACCCCCTCGGGGGCTTCTTTTTACTACACAGGTGAACATCAGGAGGCGGCTGTCGCAGGAGTAAGAAGAGGATACAGCTGTTAAGGGTTTAGTGTGGCCTACGAGTTGTGCATGTACACTCGTATGGCAATTGAGTTAGTAAGATGTATAGGTTGTGAGTGGGGTGGATTGTAAGAAGGTTATGTAAATGGTTAAGGTTGTTAGACTAATGTTCGGTATATTCTGTAGTCAGACCGTGGCAAGGTCCTGGATTGTAAAGAATTCCGCTGTGATGTGATGTGTATATATATACTGTTAAGTTGCGAGACCACATTGGATTGAGTTGGGGTGTTACATTTACTCATCATAAATTACTTATTCTTACTATACTTTCTTACTACCATTCATTGTACTTAACTCATCTTATTACGTTGCTTATACTCAGTAAGTTGTGGACCATACGGCCCTGGGGACTACTCAGTCCACTGGGGATTTACTTGATCACCAATCCGGGAGCTACACCACTTAAGGGATTTGGGCAGCGAACAGTTTTAAGAGTCAGGATCGGACTCCAACCCTTGTCCCTCATCCTAACGCGTGGCCCGAAACTATATCGGACTTTCTACTCATTCCAATTTATACAATTTAAGTTTAGAATGTTAGCTTGTTAGGAATCAAGTTAGAGTCCAAAGTCAACACATTTCGGTCACAGTACATTGCAACCATCATACAAGTCATACATCAACATTTCATGAAGATACAAACTAAGAGTTAGAAGAATATTCACAACATACAAACACTACAGTTCACAAGTAAACATAATACTCTGATTCGTGCATTATCTTATTTGGTGAATCCATTAGCCACAACAACACACAAATCAGAGAACCAAGATAGCATCCGGGGCATGAGGGGGAATTCTTACCGTTCACCGTCGTACATACTTCCAAACGTTCCTTCCAATGTCACAAAATCAAGTCCTATGAATACATACAATTGAATGATTAATCTAACTATCATTAAGAACTCAACTACTTTTACATTCCTAACTCATATTTACAAGTCTTACACTCCTATACTTACATTTCATTTACCTACTCTTAATTACTTAACATTGGTTTTTGTATATATATGTACATATGTATAGGTGGGATACATATATATATATAATACGTACTATAGTCACAGACATTTTTTTCTTTGTAAGTAATGGGCCGTCGACCCACCGTCCGACCCAAGCCGGGTCGGACCATTCCAGTAGAGGTCGTCCTCTGAAAATCACCCTGTCCGACCCAGCACTGTTACGTCCGACCCACACCCTCTGGGTCGGACCGTTCCAGAGGTTTCGATTCTGTCCTCCAAGCTCTGTCCGACCCCCGTCCGACTCACCTTCTGGGTCGGACGGAGTCAGAAGAAACTTCGACGACGGAAATTTGCGCTGTCCGACCCATGTCCGATCCACGGCTCTGGGTCAGACCATTACAGAAAGATTTACTTCGTTGATTTCAGCCATGTCCGACCCACGTCCGACTCACCCTCTGGGTCGGACGGAAGTCAGAACATTGTTACAGATTTTATTTTTATTTCCCAATCTTACCCATTGCCTCCCCAATCTTCCTACATACCTCCTAACATGTTTTAGTACAATTTAAACACTCTAAATCATGACAATTCATTTCCTAATTCATTACACAATCCTATACTAGACTTATACACACAATTTTCCTAATTTCAACTCAACACTTACACTAGTTCTCCCCTTACCAAATTATGCTACAGATTTGTTCTATCTCTCCCCAACAATAGCTCTCTCTTCTAATGTCATTTTTAACACCTCTAATGCTCTAGAACACATTATCTATCTCTCTCAACTTACCCACCAACTTCCTCAAACAAAATCTGTACAACACTTACATTAGACACCTAGTTTCTAGTTCTCTAAGTGTTCTATTCCTAGGTAAATTTCGCCATAGTCCCCCTATATTTTTATACTCTCACTCAACATTGTTTACACTCTCATTAATATTATCTCACCTGTTTATACACAACAACGATACACAACTCTCATACACCCTTAACAACACTAAGTCACTCTTACAAATCCTGCACATCACATTCAATTCCCAGTTAGGGTTCCACAAGTTTTACATGCTTTTCAAATGTTTAAAACACTTGTATCTCCTACACATTACATACTAACATACCATTACAATACTCATTTCAATCTTCTAAAGCGGTTGCATACACATATATACCAAGTTACACAAAAGATCATTCTTACCTTGTTTTTCTTCTAGATTTTCTTTCTTCTCTTGCTTCTTCCTCTTTCCTTCTCTCTACCGATTTTGTAGTCCAATTCCTAAACACTACCAAAATTATATACATACTTCAATACTAAAACAAACACTAATTCTCATTTAAGCTTTAATGTACATTCTAGGGTTTAGGAATTTCTTTACCTTACAAGGGTTTAAGTGCTGTTTGGAATGGTTCAAGAACAGGCTTTCCTCTCTCCAACAAAGTCAAAATCGGCTAGACATATAAGGAGCAAACAAGAGTTTTAGCTCTAATTTCGTTTGCCTTGAGGCTAGAAAAACAATGAAGTTTAAAGAGATTTTTACCTCAAGAGAACAAGGAGAACAAGGTGGCTCTAATGGTGGCTTGAAGCCAAATGGGACATACCCATGAAAACGAAAATCGTTGTTTTCAAATTTGGAAGGATGGAAAGTAGCTCTTGATGAGAGGAAGACATGGTATACTTTTTATAATTTTTGGAAGAGTTTTGAGGGAGTTTCAAAGGAGAGAAGAGGAGTTTGTGAGTGGGTCTTCAAAACTACATGGAAATCGGCTGGGTTGAAGAAGAATAGAAGAGAGGGTGGGGTGAGGGACATTCACGTGAGAAGAGAATGAGAGATAGGAGAGAGAGTGGTAAAGTGTGGTGAGTGTTTACTTTTTGATTTTTAATTGCTTTTGTCCTTAGTTAATAAGAGAAGAGTGTGAGGAGAGTGAGGGGGCCTTAAAAAATCGGCTAGCACCAGGCCCATATGGGTTTGAAAAATTCTTTTTACATTATTGGACACATAAGTTTGTGTTATTTAATTTGTACCCCACAACTTCCCGTTTTTGACAGTTTTTACTAATTTCTCATTTTATTGATTTTATTGGTTCTAAAGCTCACTAATATTTATTAATGATTATTTAGTTGACCAAAATTGTTACGAGTCTATTTGACCCGCTTAAAGACACGTTTTCCCGGTTACCTCGAAAAAGCGCTTTAGGTTCGGTAATGTTTTTAAACCGTTTTTAGGATCTGTTTTCTTCGGGATTTGTTCCCTTGTGATTTTATTATACATAATTAGCTTCTAAATTATTCATTGGCCTAATATTAATCACTATTTTTAATTACGGGGTATTTCAATCTACCCCCTTAAGAAACTTTGCCCTCAAAGTTGCTCAAGGTAATAGTTTAAGTATTCTACTCATTAGGCAAACCAATTGTCCTAAGGCGTTTTCTACACCTATGAGGTGTTTAATTCTTTCACATTGCAAACCTACACCATTCAAGCATCATACACAATCACATACTCAATCCATCATCTCATTCATACATTCCACAATACGCAATACACCATTACCAATCACAATACACATTACACCAATACACATACATTGCACAACCAATCATTCACACACATTACAAACACATACACATCCATACGAATTCACTTGCACTACATGTGCCATACAAAATGCAAATGCTTACCCCGAAGCAATGCAAAAGCAAAAGGGCTCTACCCCCCTAAAAGGGGTACGCCCAAGTACCCGTTTAACTAACACTAGACTATCTAGTCTATGAACAACTGTGGGTACTTAGCTTCATGGCATTTCCAACTCCCATGTCGCTTCTTCGACATCATGTTAGACCATAGGACCTTCACCATTCGTATAGACTTATGGCGAGTTGTTCTCTGGTCTTCCTATCCAGGATTCTCACTGGGGTTTCCACATATCTCATTGTCGGCTCAATGGATAATCTCTCGGGCTCTAAGACATGAGAAGGATCAGCAATATACTTCTTGAGTTGTGACACGTGAAATGCATCATGGACACGTCCCAAGTCCTCAGGTAATGCAACCTATAGGCTACGGATCCCAACTCGTTCGGTGATAGCATACGGCCCTACAAACTTTGGCTTAGCTTGCCCTTCTGGCCAAATCGGAAGAAGACACCCTTCATGTGAAATGCGCAAGAAACACTTGGTCGCCCACGGGCGAACTCAAGGTCGCGTCGTCGCACATCCGCATAGGATTTCTGTCTATCTTGGGCTGCCTTCATATTAGCTCGAATTTGCTGATCTTCAGCTTGCACTTGCTCAAGATACTCCGGTCCTATAATGACCGCTTCGCTTGACTCATCCCAACATAAAGGTGTACGGCAAGGTCTACCGTATAGATCTTGGAAAGGCGACATCTTAATCGAGGCGTGAAACTATTATTATACGAGAACTCGATAAGATGAAGCTTATCTAACCAACTCCCTGAAAGTCTAAGGCACATGCCCGAAGCATGTCTCTCAATGTCTGGATGGTCCTTTCCGTCTGACTGTCGGTCTGAGGATGGATGGAAGGCGACTCAGCTTCAATTCTGTACCCAGCGCTTCCCGTGTAGCTCTCCAGTATCTCGAAAGAAATCTGGTATCGCGGTCAGATACTATGGTTTTCGGGACTCCGTGATGTCTGATAATCTCCTTATCAAAAGCTCAGCTAGTTTCACAAACCTTCCAAGTGTCCTTCATCGTATGATCTTGGCAACCTTGGTAAGGCGATCAACTAAACCCAGATCATGTGAGTCCTCCCCTGGCAGGTGGGAGTCCTACAACCAAAAGCCATGGAGATATCATGAAATTTCCACTCCGGAACTGGCATCGATTGTACCATTCCGCCCGGTCTACGATGTTCGAATTTTACCTTCTGCATGTTAAGCATCTCAATACGAATTCTGTCACATCTGACTTCATCCCAGACCACCAGAAGTGCCTCTTCATGTCTTTTGTACACTTGGAGGCTCCTAGATGGACTGATAATGTAGAACTGTGTGACTCTCGCAGGATGCGATCCTTAGCTCAGCATTGCTTCGGGAGACGCATAACCTGCCATTCAACCGAATCAAACCATCTTCATGTAGCTTGAAGTCATACTTCTTCTTCTCAAATGTACCATCTGTGATCTTCTGTCTGATTTCGGTCTGTAAGGGTCGCTCAACTGAGCGTCTCGCACCTCGTCAACCAAGCTAGAAGAAGCGAGAGTAGCGAATGGAGCGAGTGTGCTCGACGACTCAGGCGTCGGCTTACAACGTTTGCCTTCCCTTCCTTATACTGCAAGTTGATGTCATAGTCTGAAAGAAATTCCATCCATCTTCTCTGTCTCAGATTCAGTTCTTTCTGCGTGAATACATAACTGTAAGCTCTTGTGGGTCGGAGTAGATGGTGATGCTTACCCCATAGAGATAGTGTCGCCAATTCTTCAAGCGAAGGACAATGGCTCCTAACTCTAAGTCGTGAGTCGGGTAATTCTCCTCATGCTTTTTCAGCTGGCGGGAGGCATAGCAACAACCTTGCCATGCTGCATGAGCACGGCATCCCATTCTTGCCTGATGCATCACATACACCTCAAATCCCTCTGCCCCTCTGAAGAGTAAGGATGGGCGCTGAGGTCAATGAGTCTTTAAGGCTCGTAAATGACTAGCTCGCACTCGTTGTCCATACAAACGGTGCATCTTCTTCATCAGGTAGTCATGGGCTGGGCTTAGCGACTTTTCGAGAAGTCCCTTACAAATCTCCGGTAGTAAACCGGCTAGACCAAGAAGCTCCTAATGTCGGTAAAAGCTTGGGTCTAGGCCACGATCGTACAGCTTCTATCTTAGAAGGAACTGAGATACCTGCACTCGAGATGACATGTCCAAGGAATGCTACCTGATCAAGCCAGAACTCGCATTTGGAGAACTTCGCATACAGCTTTCTCGCGCAGTGTCTCTAAGCACTTCCTCAAGTGAATTTCATGTTCCTCTGCTGATTTTGAATATACAAGGATGTCGTCGATGAAGACAACAACTGAAGTGTCCAACTGCTCACTGAATAAACGGATCATGAGGTCCATGAATTTAGCAGGTGCATTTGACAAACGAATGGCATCACTGTGAATTCGTAGTGGCCATATTGGTACGGAATGCCGTTTTCTCAATGTCTTCCTCTTTGATAGCAATTTGATGATACCCAGAACGGAGGTCGAATGGAGAAGACTGATGCTCCTTTCAGCTGGTCGAATAGGTCGTCGATGCGTGGCAATGGGTATTTATTTTGACTTGTAACCGCATTCAGCTCGCGGTAGTCAATACATAGTCGGAGACTACCATCCTTCTTCTTCACCAAAGAGGACCGGTGCTCCCCAGGGTGATACGCCGGGCGTATGGACCCTTTGTCGAGAAGGTCTCGTAACTGTTCTTTCAATTCCGTCATTTCAGCAGGTGCCATGCGGTACGGTGCCCTAGCAATGGGACCGGTACCTGGCAAGAGATCAATCTCAAAACTTTACCGCTCTCTGAGGTGGCATGCGGGTAACTCTTAGGAAACACATCAGGATACTCAGATACAAACGGTACATCATCACTGAACTCTGGATCTCGCTCCAGGGTCTTGTAACATAACACAAATATACCTCTTTACCCTTTCTGAGTTCCCGGTACATGGCCATGGCGGATTGACTGTGGTCGAAGCTCTCTAGGTCTCTGGCGGTAAGATACTGTAACCCCAGAAGGACTCTGAGCAGCAATCGGTGCTCGGCGCAGAGGATCTATACCTTGTGCCGCTCCAACCAATTCATTCCGATGATCAAGTCGAATCCCAACCCATTGAACTCGATGAAGGAGATGGGGAAACACTTCATTTTTGATTTGGATCGTGGCTGATTTGTAGTACTTGTGCACTGTACTCGCTCCTCGATGGGAGAGTAAACCAGGAAATTAGGTAGCTCATCCGCATCTAGCTCAACCTCTTCACAAAAGATGGTGATACAAAGGTGTGAGAGAGCACCGGAGTCGAATAACACATTGGCTTCAATGCCATTCACTGGGAAGGGTCCCGTCAAGATGGTGCCGCTTTTACCGGCTTGTTGCTTCGGTGAGGATGCTCAGGATACCTTCGGTACCGAGTTCACAACCTATTGAATTCACAAGTGGTTAAGTAATGATGGTGGACACAAGTGGATATTTAAATCAACACTGCTCTTTATTGATAAACCAACCATCATACATACCATGTCTCTAATACACGTTACTAATACTTACATGATATTATGAATTTAATACTTTCTCAAAGGTAAGGTTCAGGCGTCCTGGTTTCATGTGTGGGCATGATTATTGCCGGTGGTGCCGTATTCAACTTGATCTTGTTGATACCGTGATACAGCAAACCTAGAGTTTCCACCCATGATTAGGACATCCTCCTGATCTCAATACCAATTTCTGTGCTAGGTCCACACCGCTTCTGCTCGCTATACATAAATACGGTGTCATCACCAATGGACCAAGACACTACGGGGCACTCCTTGTTCAAGAGATTCCGCTGTCTCGTCCTTGTCTTGTTGTAACCCAAGTCGTCTTCTTTCTCATAGAAGTTGACAATACAAAGGTCCGCTTCAAGTGCGGGGATCGTTCCGTTCGCATTGTTGTGCAAGTTCTACTGCTTGTGTGACAAGTGTTGAACTCTGGGGGTATTGTCGGTGGCGTCGCTCCATCGTGTGTTGTCGTGTCTCCTGGTATGTCTTGGTATAAGGATTCCAGTCCTTTCCTAAGCACATCATTCAGCGCTATCTTCGCTCCACCGGGGAATTCGGGTGTATAAAATCCTCCTTGAACCGTTCCTAGCTCGTTGCATTGTCGGATGATTGCATTGTGCTCAGGTGTCAGGTATCCCTTTAATAAAATCATACCTGGTCGGATGACCTGACACTGTTCGCTGGTGAGCTGGTGGGGTGATGTCGATCTCTTCTCGATTCAGGTTTAACCGGTATCGGATAACAGATACTAAAGCTTCCTATGGTTACAAATTTCATCTACGGTGAGTACTAGTTTCAACGACCTCATTTCATCTCAACATACACTTCTATTCAGCTACTCATGCATTCATTCATACGATTACTCCAATAACTTAGTCATGCTTCTCAAGGATAAAGGTTTAGATTAATTACTTGGGCGGACTTAGAACGGACCCGTCACGGTCAATGACATGAAGGACAGGCTGCCTCTGAGGTGCACCCCGCTGAGGTCCCCGGGATCCTGTCCCTGTGGTGCCTGCTGGGCCGGTGCATCGCCAGATGCCACTTCCTTGCCCTCTCTTGCTTGTAGTTTTGAAAGTTTCCCTTTGGCTTCCATTTCTCCGGGCACGTTAGCTGTATGTCCCAGCTTCTGGCAATTGTAGCACTTGATCTCTCTCTCGTAACAGTCCTTACCAGGATGGTCCTGGTTGCACTTTCTGCACACATAGGTGCGGCCATCGGAGAAGGTTTTGCGGAACCGGAGCTAGAACCTGAGGTTAGAGGGTTAGCACATGTGTGCGATGGATATACTAGGATATTACTTATACGATATAAGAATTGGATTAGAAATTTACCCTTAGGTGGGTGTGATGCTCAGTGGCTTTGCTGCCACCGGTGCAGAATAACCAAGCTGAAGAAGCTCAACTGGTTTGCCCTGCTCAGCATGGGCACTGGCTCTCACTTGGGATTTCTTTTGGGATTGCTGAAAGAAATTCCCCTTCTTCTTTTTCCAGCTCTTCCCCTGGTTCTGCTCCTCAGTACTGGTGTTTTTGTTGTTGGCCTTGCGCTTAAGCGCGGTCTCTTCATCCCTTAATTGGCAAGTGATTTCGATGCGAGAAGCCGCGTGATAACACTCCTGACATCTCAGGTATTAGCCGGGATTCTTATAAAAAGGAGATAAGAAAAGATTCAAGGAATTTCAAGGAATTGAATCGATACTGAGGGTTAACTGATATTTACCTGAAGGGAGGTAAATCGTGTATAGCCCATACCGTACCTAAGGCGATGGCTCAGACTGCCATAGAAGCGGTCGACCAACCCTGCCGGTGTACCCAAGGTCGGGTAGAAGACGGAGGATAGAAGTGAAGGTGCGGTAGTACTCATCGACAGACATCTTCTCTGTCATCTTCAAGGCATCCAGCTCTAGCCTCTTCTTTGTTTTAACATGCTCGGGGTAGTATTTGGAACGGAGGATAGAGGCAAAGGACTCCCAATCGAAGGTGGGGTCATCAACATACTCGTGTTTGACTAGTTTTCCACCAATCCATAGCAGCATCCTTCAGATAGTAAGCAGCTACTCTCACTCGAACTCCAGCAGGAGCCTCGAGGGTCTCGAACGCCGTCTCCATCTCGGAGATGTAGGCCTCCAACTTAGCAGGATCGCTCTCGCCTCTAAAGCAGGGAGGACGGAGATCTGCGATAGCTTTTACCCAGTTAACTTCTCGTGGTGGAGGGGGAGGGGTTGGCCCCGCCTGAGTTTGCTGGTTTTGCTGGTTCTGTTGCATAGCTTGTATCACTTGTGGTAGCATCTGTGCTACTGTGGTAGCGACGATCTCAGCTATCGTCTGCGTGCCCGGTCCGTCATTGCCCCCTCCTCTAGGGCGACCTGGACCTCTTCCCGGACATCTGAATAATTAACAGTTACATTAGGCTCTGGAAGATATGACCCAAAGGTCTTGGAATTTAAGCAAAGTATCGTTCATAAGAACGTCAAGTGTATCCGTTGGTAACAACCGTAGTTCCTAGTTAGGTTTCTAAGTATTCGTCTTAAGACGGTTGAAATCCTAACTCGGTAATCCCCTATGCTCGGTAACTATGGACATCAGAGCGACACTTCGCTCTGATACTACTTTTTGTAACACCCCAACCGTTAATCCTATGCTTACCGTCTAATCGTCCTGTTAATCCATGAGTTCGCAGCGGAAGATACTACTACTTACTACGGCGGGTGAACAATGCCGCTAACCGTCCATACGGCTAGCTAGGCTACTAATACTTACAGTCACGGTCTGATGAACATAATATACCGAGCTACTATATTGCATACCGAATACAAAAGTTAACATTCCTACATTACCGAATTACCGAGTATTTAAAGTATATTCAATTACATTTCCCTTCTCCCCCAACTTTCAAAAATAATGAGTTCACCTACTACTCATCTATACCATTGCTCCATCCTTTCTATGTCCAAAAAGGTGTACCCCATGGTACACCGGCTAATCAAACGCTACAGCCGTGTACTACTTAGTACACCAATCATAATTCATTGTTTTTTACAAATAAAAGAAGATAAAGAAATACAACCTGTGTCTTCATCATCCTCATCCTTCTCGGGTACCTGCATTCATATTAAAAACATCGCCCCAAGGGGCTCAGCAAAAGCTGCGCATGAACTCCGCATATACCGCGTGCTAGCTAGGGCACGCCGACTACTTGACGTCCACTAAACATGCGATTCATTATTTTCATACACTACATGCTCTTCATACATCATACATGCTCCATACAATACATTACACATTCAAGGCAACAATACAAGAGTACACACCATACTTACCTTCACAAGGGTTAGCCAATTATGCATCCGGTTAATCGGAATGCGTTTACTCTTTTACTCATCATACATTACTTATTCTTACTATACTTACTTACTACCATTCATTGTACTTACTCATTCTTATTTACTTGCTTATACTCAGGTAAGTCGTCGGGACCTCCGGCCCTGGGGACTACTCCGTCCCACCTCCGGAATTTACTTGACTCTCACCAATCCGGGATGCTACCCACTTAGGGATTTGGGCCGCGGACCAGTTTAAGAGTCAGGAATCGGATCCACCTCTTGTCTCCTCCCTCACGCATGGCCGATCATCGCACGCTCCTCATATCGGACTTCTACTCATTCCAATTTAATTACCAATTTAAGTTAGAATGGTTAGCTTGTTAGGAATAAGTTAGAAGTCCAAAGTCAACACATTCGGTCACAGTACATTGCAACATTCATACAAGCGTTCATATTCATTCATACATTTCATGAATTATACAAACTAAGATTTAAGAAATATTCACAACATACAACACTACATGTTCACAAGTAAACATAATAACTCCGATTCGTGCATTTATCTTATTTGGTGATCAATTAGCACACAACACACAAATCAGAGTAACCAAGATAGCATACGGGGCATAAGGAATTCATACCGTTCACCGTCATACGTACTTCCAAACGTCCTTCCGATGTCACAAATCAAGTCCTATGATATACATACAATAGAATGATTAATCTAACTATCATTAACTTAACTCAACTACTCTTACATTCCTAACTCATATTTACTAAGTCTTTACACTCCTATACTTACATTTCATTTACCTACTCTTAATTACTTAACATTGGTTTATTTGTATATATATGTACATATGTATAGGTGGGTATACATATATATATATACATATGTACTATAGTCACACACACTTTTTTTTTTGTAAGTAATGGGCCGTCCGACCCACCGTCCGACCCCCTTGGGTCGGACCATTCCAGTAGAGTTCGTCCTCTGAAAATCACCCTGTCCGACCCAGCACTGTTACGTCCGAACCCACACCCTCTGGGTCGGACCGTTCCAGAAGGTTTCGATTCTGTCCTCCAAGCTCTGTCCGACCCACGTCCGACTCACCTTCTGGTCGGACGGAGTCAGAAACTTCGACGACGGAAATTTTTGCCTGTCCGACCCATGTCTGATCCACGGCTCTGGGTCGAACCATTACAAAAGATTTACTTCGTTGATTCAGCCATGTCCGACCCACGTCCGACTCACCCTCTGGGTCGGACGGAGTCAGAACATTGTTACAGATTTTATTTTTCTTTCCCAATCTTACCCATTGCCTCCCCAATCTTCCTACATACCTCCTAACATGTTTTAGTACAATTTAAACACTCTAAATCATGACAATTCATTTCCTAATTCATTACACAATCCTATACTAACTTATACACACAATTTTCCTAATTTCAACTCAACACTTACACTAGTTTTCTCCCCTTACCAAATTATGCTACAGATTTTGTTCTATCTCTCTCCCAACAATAGCTCTCTCTTCTAATGTCATTTTTAACACCTCTAATGCATCTATAACACATTATCTATCTCTCTCAACTTACCCACCACTTCCTCAAACAAAATCTGTTACACACTTACATTAGACACCTAGTTTCTAGTTCTCTAAGTGTTCTATTCCTAGGTAAATTTCGCCATAGTCTCCCCTATATTTTTATACTCTCACCACATTGTTTACACTCTCATTAATATTATCTCACCTGTTTATACACAACAATGATACACAAACTCTCATACACCCTTAACAACACTAAGTCACTCTTACAAATTCCTGCACATCACATTCAATTCCCATTTAGGTTTCCACAAGTTTTACATGTCTTTTAAATGTTTAAAACACTTGTATTCTCTCTACACTTACACTACTACTACACTACCATTTACAATACTCATTTCAATCTTCTAAAAGCTGTTGCATACACATATATACCAAGTTACGCAAAAGAGCATTCTTACCTTGTTTTTCTTCTAGATTTTCTTTTTTCTCTTGCTTCTTCCTCTTTCCTTCTCTCTACCGATTTGTAGTCCCAATTCCTCTAACACTACCAACATTTATATACATACTTCAATACTAAAACAAACACTAATTCTCATTAAGCTTTTAATGTACATTCTAGGGTTTAGGAATTTCTTTACCTTACAAGGGTTTAAGTGCTGTTTGGAATGGTTCAAGAACAAGCTTTCCTCTCCTCCAACAAAGTCAAAATCGGCTAGACATATAAGGAGCAAACAAGAGTTTTAGCTCTAATTTCGTTTTGCCTTTGAGGCTAGAAAAACAATGAAGTTTTAAAGATATTTTTACCTCAAGAGAACAAGGTGGCTCTAATGGTGGTCTTGAAGCTCCAAATGGGACATACCCATGAAAACGAAAATCGTTGTTTTCAAATTTTGGAAGGATGGAAATGTAGCTCTTGATGAGAGGAAGACAATGGTATATTTTTATAATTTTTGGAAGAGTTTTGAGGGAGTTTCAAAGGAGAGAAGATGGAGTTTGTGAGTGGGTCTTCAAAACTCCATGGAAATCGGCTGGGTTGAAGAAGAAAGAAAGAGAGGGTGCTGGGTGAGGGACATTCACGTGAGAAGAGAATGAGAGATAGGAGAGAGAGTGGTAAAGTGAGGTGAGTGTTTACTTTTTGATTTTTAATTGCTTTTGTCCTTAGTTAATAAGAGAAGAGTGTGAGGAGAGTGAGGGGGCCTTAAAAATCGGCTAGCACCAGACCCATATGGGTTTTGAAAAATTCTTTTTACATTATTGACACATAAGTTTGTGTTATTTATATTTCTACCCCACAACTTCCCGTTTTTGACAGTTTTTACTAATTTCTCATTTTATTGATTTTATTGGTTCTAAAGCTTCACTAATATTTATTAATGATTATTTAGTTGACCAAAATTGTTACGAGTCTATTTGACCCGCTTAAAGACACGTTTTCCCGGTTACCTCGAAAAACGCGCTTTAAGGTTCGGTAATGTTTTTTAAAAAACCGTTTTAAGGATCCGTTTTCTTCGGGATTTGTTCCCTTGTGATTATTTATACATAATTAAGCTTCTAAATTATTCATTGGCCTAATTAATCACTATTTTTAATTACGGGTATTTCAGAGAGCTTCTGTTTTTTCTGATATGTTGAATAGAGCGAAGAGATTTGGTAATCTATTGCAAGGAGAAAAAAAGTGATTATGTAAGCTTTTGATTTGTTGAATAGAGCAGAGAGATTTGATTATCTGTTTTAAGGAGAAAAATAGTGCTGTTTTGCAACCTCTTGTTTTTGTCAAAGAGGAAGAGACAGGAAGGAAGAAGACGTTGTTTTCTGATTTTCTGTCGAAGATGAAAGAGGCTTATTTTGGTCTGTCGAAGAAGAAAGGCACTTATTTTAGTGAAGAGGAAGAGCGAGGAAGTTTACAGTTTTTTTATTTCTTTTTTCTTTTAAATTTTTTTGGTAAAGTTAATTGTAACACCACCCTACCGCTAATCTCGTCATTAACCCTTAATCACCTCGATAATCAAAGCAATTGCAGCGGATAATCTAATACAACCGGCGGGTGAAACAATGTCGTTAGCAACCCACGTGGCTAACAAGGCCTACTCAATACAGCATCGGTCTGATGGACCGGAATAACCGAGTACTCTACATATTACAATTCAAACTCGTTTCATTTCTAAACCGAGTCTCATACATTACAAGCCATACCGAGTTTCTATTACAATCCAAATGCCGATACAACTTTGGTATTACATGATTACAACGATTACAATGTAATTAAATCTACTACTACCCATGCCGTAGCATTCCCCGTCCTACTCTCAAACGGTAGTTGTAACACCCCACTCGTAAACACGTATTAATCACTCACGTGGCATCTATTAAAACGTCTCACAGCGGAAGTCTCACATTACTAAACTCACTTGGGTGTCACATGCCATTACTCACCCATACGAGTAAAGAAGCAGAAATAAATAAACTACGAAATAACTCTGGTATCACAAATACAACCGCAGTGATAACGAGATACTAACCTATACATCATTCTAAACTAAGAGTAACTTTAACGACAAGTGAGCGTCTAGGTAAATCCCATATGTGTACAACGTTATAAACACATTAAACTAATATCCAACTTATACATTACAAAGTCTCGTACTGTAATTAGCTAACTACCCGGGTCCCGCTCTTCGGCTTCGACGGTATTCCTCACCTGCACGTAATGCCATAAAGGCTCAGCGATAAACGCTGAGTACGCCAGCCTGGACCCTACTGGTCGCTTAATAGTCATGGTCCCATTATTTAGTTCGTTACATGCTTTACCGGTGTACAGGTATTCAAAGCAGTAAACACATGGATGGCGGTAATTTAAATAAGTAATACAGTCACTACATTTCACATAATCATACACAACAGCACACAACACAATAGTAATAACATTAACACGTGCAGCCGTTAGTAACGGTCAGGTTGTTTAGTTAATCACACGACCCCCCGGTCCTCATTACATCACATCACAAACGTCAGTGGGTGTCAAGTTAGGACAACCCCAAATAATCTCACTTGGACAGTAGTCCCACGTACACACAAGGTGCTCATAACCCTGATCATCCGAAGACTCTGGGAATTATTCACTTTGCCTTTGTAAAGGCGTCCATATAGGTGGCCAAGGGCCTGGTGCCAACGGTAGCACACTCCGCCTGACGATCTATCTAGGTTCGTTCAGGATTAACTAGGGAAAACCCGATACGGGATAACCCAAGAGATCTCTACGCGCGACCAGCAGCCAGTGACTGTCTGGATTAGGGTACATCTTCACATTCATTCACACTCCACTGTTAACTTTGTTAGTTAGATAGTCAGTTACAGTTTTAATTATGGAGAACATCACTTATCTGTTGGTTGCCCTGTGGGTATTACGCATGCCTAGAATTAGTCTAGGTAGTATTCATGTTCGAGTCAAGGCTCTAGAGACCGACAATGTCGTGTCTCGTTCCTAAGCATTTCTCTTAGGATATAACTACATACTTATAATATTTAGCGTATTATGTCAGAGGACGGTAATCACAATCACTTAACTCGTGTATGCAGTTTTATATAAGTCGATCTATAGTCGACGTAGTATTAGTCCCGGAGGACGTTCACGCACAATTAAATGGTGCGGGAAATTAAACAATTAAACATCACATATCACAATCACATCCACTCACATACATACATGCATCACACACGTTATACAGCACACATATCTGAGCCCGAGGAAGTCCTCAGGACATCTCAGATCAGACCCCTTTATGTACCGTTCACCAATGACCTAGGTTGCGCATTAGACCACTAGCTCGTCGAGCGCCTTCGTCAGTGATACGGTCTAAATATCAAACATAACATAAGTCAATCCACATGACTTATTTAAGCTCGGTAAATCCGAACAACACAAATAATCCCGACCTTTCAACCCCGGATTTCAACTGTTATTGTTAAGTTACAATTATACGAGACTCGTTACTCATAGTACATTCTAATTATCAACGTCCGGGTTTATTTAAATGAGTCAGTTAAAAGACGCTTTAGTAATAGCGTATTCAAATATCAGAATTTCTTCCTTATACTTATGAGTATACGAATATATACATATTCACGTTTTATACTTATGTATTGTTTTAACCGTTCCGGATAGGTATACAAACATACATTCGTATTATATAGTTGTATGTGTACATGCAACGTTATTTCGCGCAGCAATTAATGCTCATGCACTAACGTTATATGATAGTATTATTTAACCATTTGGTATTGTACCATATATTACATATCATATTATTCTTTTTAATAAACTATACTTTAATTTACACTGTATGACTTATAGTATATATATATTTATACTAATGTCATAACACTTGTCATTTATTATCTTATGACATTAACACCATATTGCATATACTTATATTATATGCTCACGGTTTCATACATATACATTGATTTTATTTGATTTAGTCACGTAATATATAGTTGCATGAATGCATGCACCAATGTTTATATGGCATTTTTACTTAGCCGTTTATTACAATACATTGTAATATAATATTCAAGACTTGTAACAAGTTATATTTAATTTCCAACTAACTAACTTGTACTTTACAAACTTAGTAATGTCATAACATTCACTCTTTATATTATATAGTTTCCAACTATATCATATGCTCAGTATTTATATTTATTCACGTATGCTTGCGCATCACATATATATATATACACTTATATTTATATTTCATGATTCATTCTCTTATATTATTTGTCACATTTTCATCATCATCTTAATGTAAGATGATCACCTGATTTGTTGAATTATATTATACAATTTATATTAAGAACTTTATCTTAATATTTGCAACATTTCATGACATATATTTATAACTCCTAAGGTTTATTTTATACTAACCTTAGTTTATAAATTCCATTTTCTCATTAAATATTATAACCCATCGTTTTAATAAAAACTATATTATTGCCGAAAGGCATATACAACAAAATTCTGATTTTCATCAACTCCTAATATTTTTCCATTATTACAATATTGCCACATATTTAATATAATGTTATACATATCATATGTTATAACATTTTAACTTTTTAATAAATATAACTTATAGTTTAACAAACTATTTCATGTAACAATATTTACCATTAAGTATTATATGGTTCCCAACCATATTATATACACATTTCCTACGTATTTTAGTCACACCTATATGTATATATAAATATACATGCGTTATAAAACCCTTTTACTAAATGTTACATTTTATTATTTTATGTAAGATGATTATTCTTACTGGTTTGTAATATATTATACAAACTTATATTAAGATTCTTATCTTAATATCATGTAACATTTGTATAATACCATAATAAACTTCTAAAGTTTATTCATTATACTCATTGGTTTATAACTTCATTTATTCAATTTTATCACCTTCATTTCATGTGAACATTCTTACTTGAACTTCGTTCCATTTAAATCACATTTCCGTATACATATTAACATATATATTCATATTGAGGTTTATAATCTCTAATGTTCACCCGTACACATTTACATATATTTATACATATATCTAAATTCCCATATAAATAATATCACCTTGAACACTTATAATTTATTACCAAATTTATAAGACGATACCTTAATTATTTTAATCCATCACCTAATCAACTTACCAAAAGTTAGTAACCTTATCAATTACGAAGCTAATCCATCATATATACGACACTATAATTTCTCATATAATTAATAACAAATCTCATCACTTATAAATTATAATGAAATTATAAAACAATTTCTTAATCATTTAACCCATAAATCGCCCCTTGCTAAACTGTTAATCCCATTTACAATTATCCATTTAATTCTTAATTGTTTAAAGTTGGTCATTTCAATTTTTACCAACCCTAAATCAATTTGACTAATCAAAATCTCAAATCCCTGATCCAACTTTTGACCATCCAATTCCCATTTTGGACCAATCTTTCCAAATTACACTTCCATATCCTTACTAGTATATTGCCTTTCCCCTAACTCCAAATATTAAACACTTTTAACCCTTGGTTTCATAACCCATTCTTGTCAACAATCTGACCACTTAACAACCTAGCTATTTCCCTTATGAAAGAAAATTTCCTCTTCGATTTGGTTAATTTACATTCTTTCATTCCCTGAAGTAGGGACCCGCTTCTTTTCCAACTTGTCGACTTAGTTATTTCTTAGTCTAATCACATAAGTTTCAATAATTCCCCACTCAAATGGAACCCCTGTTACAATTTCAAATCCGCCCAGATTCTAGCCCCAATTTCAGATACTTCCAAATTACAACACTGACCCTAAACTCTCCTCAAATATCAATCTTCCCATCAATTTTATAATACTCGAATATTCCAACTTACATCCCAATTTTCTTTGAACTTTCGGATCCACAATTCACAATCACCACTGAGACTTATCTCAGTACTCTAACTGACCTTCTCGAAACCTCTTTTTTTTTTATTATTATTATTATTCTTCCCCAATCAAATTTCGGAAATCCCTAATCTGGTTCCCAAGCCTTAATTTCATCAACTTCAAATTGCCTTGTCCATGCTCAGATTCGAAACCCTACTTCATTTTTATTTTTCCAATTTAATTTTCATAATCCTAGAACTAATCCTGAAACACTAAGTCGAATTCAGAAACGCATAAAACTTCTCCAATTAATTTTCGAAATCTCTAAATTCATATTCAGAACCCTAATTTCGTTTTTAGTTTTCTTATTCCACAGAACAGAAGCACTATTTTCAGATTCGAGGTCATGTAGACCAAGTCCAGCGTTCGTACCAAAATTTCGCAAAGAAAAGGGTTACCACAATATTCACATTCGCACACGACTAACCCGAAATTTGTACTAGGTTTTACAAGGAAATGAAACGGCTTCAAACGCCGAAAATTAGAGAAGGAAATAGGGACAAATCTCTCGCAGTTACGATTCGATCTAGCCTCATTAAACAACAAAACGAAAACGAACAGGAGTACGCTACCTCCCCGACGTTCCAAGCGGGAATCGATTCCGGCTCCCTTTCTTTCTCGAATGGCTCCAACGGACTCCTCGGTGGTTGCGGCTCCTCCTTCGATTCGGTCAAGCCTCCATGGTCGAGCCGAGAAGCAAAGATGAGGGGGAAAATGAGTGTGATTTTCGGAAATCGAATTCGAAACTAGACAAGAGAAGGGTCTCACCTTAGTAGAAGAAGAAGATGGATGGAGAAGGCGCAACTCCTTGTTCGTCGCCAGCCAAGGTTGAAATTCGTGAGAAGGAGGGTGTAGCACCGTTCGGGAGAGAAAAGAACCGAGAGAGATTTGCAAGTGTGCTTTCCTCTTGTTAGTATAGGGCTTCCAGTTTACCGTGAGATGAGAATGAAGAAGGGGCACGGCGTATTCATCGCCAGTTAGGGTTGTAAATCGCCGAAGAGCGGAGAAGATTGAAGAGGGGTGCGATCCGTATGTTTCTCGTCGCCAGATTAGGGTTGGGAATAGAGAGTGAAAGAAGAGGATGGTAGAGGTCGGCTAGACTTGCTCGCGTTGGAGGATTAGGGTTGCAATACCGTGAGTGAAACGGAGAAGATCGAGAGCGAGGAATAGAGGCGGCGAGAGAATGCTCCCTGTTAGAGTTTGAAGAATCACCGTGAGGATTAAGAGAGGCTTAGGGTTTGTAATTACCATTAGTGTAGAGAATGAAGTTGGGGTTTGCAACTTTCAGTGGGTATATTACTGAGAGGTTAGAGGATGAAGATGTGGGCTGGATTAATCTGGGGCTGGGCTGAACCATGGGAGAATAAAGACTGGGCCGGCCCAGTATGTTGGCTGGTCGGCCCATATATATTTGTTTAATGTTTCGTTTAATATGTCGTTACTAACTTGTTTTATACCCGTTTTTCATGCCGTTTGTGACATGTTGTCCTGTTTGACGAGACGAATCATTTTATGATTCTTAATTTGTATTTTCAACCAATAATTATTATTGGTGTTTATAAACCATAATAATTAGTATTTAATTTTTAATTGGTTTGCATTTCGCCATTTTAGGCGAAAACGCGACGTCTTCTATTCTGACTGTTTAACCAATTTTCGAATGCCTTCAAAAATACCCAAATAATTTTATAAGGTGTCTAAGGTCTCGTTTTCACTTCTTAAATATTTATGACACATTTCTCGAGGTAAAACGATTAGTTTTATTTCCATTTACATTTCTTTTTCCTAAACATCCTCGGTGTCGTTTTCGGTTTCGTTAATGTTTCCTAACGACTTTTTAGGGTATAATTAAATATTATTTGTTCCCCTTTTTCTTATTTAAGGATATTTAATTCCTTAATCTCTCATTAATCATTTTTATATAATTAATTCATAAATTAATTTAAGTAATCAATATTAGGGATATTTCAATCTACCCCCCTTAAAAGGACTTCGTCCCGAAGTCGTCTTTCTCAATAAGTATGTAATATATATCTACCCATGATTCCCATAATGTACATCTATGTGATGTAACATTCACGCATAATGTGTTGTGCTCATATTGCACATAGCCCTCAAGTGTGGCGTTAATTCAAATATATGGATATAGGTGATCTATCAGCACCATCATTTCCTATCAGTTCTAACCACCTTGACAACCTCCCCGAGGTGTCCATGACATTCCACTTGCCACATTTCATCATTCGATACTATGATCCATTTAGTATCTAGACGATACTTATGCGAAGGATTCGTAGAAACATAAATATGTATATCTCACATGTATCTTTAACAGATACTACATTCACATTATCATACAAGTATCTCATAGGATACGTAAAAACATACATTCACAAGTGTGCAATGCACATACCATCCAAACAACATATGCCCCGCATATCAAGCAAACAGCCAAGAACAGACAATAAGCAGCAATTTATTGTATGCCCCCATACGACTTGTTAAACTTAGTGCACACACTATGCACAGCCAAGAGGCTCTACCCCCCCTTAAAAAAAGGTTACGCCCCCGTACCCCACAAGTATACAACAGCTGCTATCCAAAAAGCGCTGGATACTTGGCTCTCATGGAATTTTCCCTCGTTTTTATCTTTTAGACTTTGGAGTGGAGTTTTCTCATATTGAGAGACGGGTCGATCTTAGGTATTTGATTTATAAAAGAGGTTATGAGAAAGGTGAGGCGCGTACATTTCCAGCCAAGGTATGGAGTACTTGGTACGCTGTCTCAACCACGTTCTATTTGGGCCCACTCGCTCCGTATTGAGGTGCAGACCCACGGATATAAGGCTTAGTATGCCTCTTATTCCTATCATTAGATGATTTAGTGGCAGCAGTTTATTGCTGACCTCGAGCCACTATGACAGTGTCATTCACAGTCTTGTTAATTTGAAACAGAGGTGGTCTCAGTCGGTGCGGTAATGTTAGTTGTATCTGCGCACGACTGGATCGGAATCGTGTATCGATGTTGTAGATCAATAGCGTGGAATATAGTTTAAGATGTTACTATCTTCACTCATGATATACTATTGAGGTGACGTATGATATTTGTTATTACTTGTATTTAGTGCCGTTTTGCACTAGTTTAATAATTTCTCTGAGACATATCGTTATGAATGCACAGGAGAATTCTTGTGATCCTGTGTCTCCCGGTGTTTTGTTCCAGAGTAAGGTATTTAGTTAAAATATTTGTTATGTACTTCTCATTAATATATATTGTGCTTACCGTATGCCGGTTTGCAACATTCGTTGTATGATTCATCCCGTTTGTTAGGGGAAACCCATTGTTATAATTACATGGTGTCCTGCACCGTTTAACATCCCGTGGGGGTATGTTCTTGGCAGTTGAGGTATTTTCTTCTGGTATATTTTATGCCATTTGTATTTTCATGTTGTTCACTAAGGGTACAATTGTATGTTTATGAGTTCGTGTGTGAGTATAATCTTGAACTCAGTACTTATTTTGGAGCATGTCCTTTGACGGTTTAGGCTGTTATATAGCCTGTCAACCATTTATTTCTTATCATTGTTTCCTATGCGAGTTCTACTCGTCTGTGTTTGGGAATGTACTCATTCTAACAGTTGTTTGTAGCGGTCGCTTCCGTGCGCACCATATTCCAGTCATTCGACGATTATATATTTATTGTGGTATTTTACTAAAGTTTAGGGCATCCGCTAGTGTACTAGCTTTGCCTTTATTGTATATTGGATGATAAGTGTACTTGTGTTCAACCTCTTTTTGGTTAAGAACGTACCACTGTCCTTGATTCGGACATACATGATTGTCATACCATTTAGTGTTGTTGTGTATATTTTATATTTGGAGAGTGGTTCTTTCTTCGCCCCCTTTTACGGTTAATGATTATAATCATTAAGTGGTTTCTCTCCTGAGTATTGCGAATTGTGCTAATACAAATGGTTATTAGACCTTATTAGGTTGTTTTTCATTTACCCACCCATTTGGTGGGTTTCCATGTTTGTCATTAGGTTGATTATCAATTCTCTCCACGTCGGGAGGTTTCTTTTAGAGTTATTGTATTAACCACTCTTTTGCGGAGTTATGACTTGGTCATATTATATTCGAGGTTGTAGGTTCCATTCATTTCGTTAGTTAAACTGGGGTTTTACTCGTTGATTCATCTGGGGTGAGTATTTATACTGATCTGGTTTACATCTCTAACCTTCGTCTGGAGTTGACTACCTTTGTATTCCTTTCACCACTTGTCTACGTGTATGGGGTACTCTACTGATACATTACTACTTACTCGATTAACCCGGGAATGAGTCTGTCGAGTCCACAAACTCACATGGAGTGTGGTCGTCCCATAACTCGTTTATAGTCTCGCAGTGTCCGTCACACGTTTGTGAAGTATTCTGGTGTCAATCTCCCTTCTTGTTCGAATTGGGGTCTCCCGAGGGACTGTTCAGTTCTCTGGGTTTCCTTGCCCCATTGTATGGGTTCGTGTATTTATTGGCAGATGTTTGTTATATTTATCCTAAGGGTAAGGCTCGCACCGTAATAATAGGAGATGGTTTTTCTCGATAACGCTTTGTTAATTTCTTTAAGAGAATCTTTTAATTCTCGTATTGTAAGTTTGTTATTGTTTAGTAATTTCTTTATTGGGGTTACTCGTATACTGGGTCATCTGTTGTTTAAATTTCATATGCGCGGTTCGGCGCTTATTAGATAATTCACATGTTATTCACATGTTGTTTAATGTAGTACCGGACTCCGTGGCGAGGATGTGTACGTGCATCCTTCTTTTATGGAAGTCCTTATGGTAGTTTGCTTCTTGTTATCTGTCATATTAATTTAGACATTGTTTTCCTTGGTAACATAAACTTAAAGGTGGTTGGAGGCGGTGTCCCCGTTCTCCTGGGCTTACGCCCGTTTACTAGTACATTAAGTACTTACTCAAACTTACGCCATTTAGTGTTTAGTTTAGGTATTTCATATCATTGGTTACATTTGGATATTTGTATTACTGTTTAGGCGATTTGTTGTTGTCTATTTCACATATTCATCATTACTGACAATCGTACTAGTAGTAGACGACATGTCTTTTATATAAACACATAATTATTGGTTTTTACATGGTGGAACGCCAATGGCGGCAGCCACTCTTTTACTTGGAACTTGTTCCATGATCAGTATGTTCGTGATGATACACATAAGGTTTAATTTCGACGTTTATTCATTCATATTTGTACATAAGCGTACATGACACTCCTTGGTAAAGGTAGTGCCCAGGGTGGTAGTTATTCATGTGTTCAATATAGATTCGTGTTTATTGTTGCGACTGATGCAGGTAGTAACCGTATTACGGTATAGTTGTTCTTTTCAATTTTGGTCCAACTGTGGATTGATCTGTTTCAGAACCTTTTGGTGTTCGTTACAAGCTGGTCAGCCGGTGTGGCTAATATTGGTATTGTTCGTTAATTGCTCGTATTTTTGTCACAATTTTCTATACATATCATACGGGGGTGAGTTGTTACTCACCGGTAATTCCATTTAATACTGTATGGTTGAATTATTGCTAGTTGTTTTTAGCTAGAATTTTGCAATTTTCGTTTTAGTTTATCCTGACTGTAATTAATTGTGGCAACTAGTGAAGAGTCTTAGGAGTCATCCGACCCTGGTGTGATCAACACCAGTGTTGAACTATCCATCTACCCCAATTTGCGTTCAGCTTCCCTTGACCTGTACCGGATCAAGTTCCACCTCCCACGTCCATATCGCGCCAATAAATAATTTACAATTTGTTCATAGTACTTGGTTCGTAAGCCGTTATTATTGATTCATCACTGTTAAATGATGGTAGTTTGTTATGGGCCGATGTATATCCCTATTTTTTTGTTATGATTAGTCGGACTCATCGGTCCTTCCGAGGTTATAAGCCTCATATCGTAGCGGTTTTGTAGCTTTAAGGTGATACATTGTGGTTAAGTCGTTGTATTCGAGTCGTACGAATGTTTGGAGGTTGTTGGTAGCCAGGGTGTTGTATCCCTGGTCTACACAGTTTATAGAATTCGTTTGTAACGATAATAGTAATTGTAACTACGGTCGTAGTTGTAACACCCCACTCGTTAATCTTGTGATAATCACTCTCGTATAATCACTCACGTAGCATAATTAGAGACGTCTCACAGCGGAAGTTAAACTACATTAATCCTCACTTGGGTGTCACATGCCATTACTCGCCCATGCGAGTAAAGAAGCATAACCGTAATCTAACAATGAACAACAACTAACCGCAGTGATGAACGAGATATTTATTACATTATCCTATATACAAACCAATACCTATGACAAGTGAGCATTTAAAGAGTTCCCAGAATTTCAACGTGCTAACCGATTTAATATTAAACATGCGATAAATAAAGGTCGAGGTCGTCTACCCATATTCCCGCACTCCGGCTTCACGTCCCGATCCACAACCTGAAATGTGTGGCCCCAAAAGGGGCTCAGCAAACTATATGCTGGTATGCTAAAGTGTAATCCTAGACCCTTTAGGTTACTTAGGTCTATTAGCCGTCTGAACATGAGGTTGGTTACATGCTGGTTCATTTTACGATTTATATGACAGCAGTAAATAACATGCATAAGCATACAGAAATCCATCAAGTGACAACCCATACATTACATACAATCCACAACATACCAGGTACCATGTGTTATAAAAGATCATACAATGTACTGTAAACCTTAATACAAACGCGTAGATACTTCCATCGAGATGTTAGTAATTTTTCCTTAAAATTATGTTAGCCACCATTAAGTCTTAACCTCAATATCCATGGGTGTCGTGTTGGGACAACCCGTAAATAACCTCACTGGACAGTAGTCCTCCCGTACACACGAAGTGCTCATTGCCAAGGATCATTCGATCCCGGAACTTCCACTTGCCTAATTAAGGCGTCCATGAATGGCCGAAGCCGTGTGCCAAAGTCGGCACCCTGGTCCAACAGTCTATCTAGGCCCGTCGGAATATAGGGGGAGTCGGTCCAATATGGACGTTATACTCCGGTGATCACCAATGCGCAACCAACTAGTCGAAACTAATTGGATTCCCCTACCACTCACCATAACCAACACTCTCCAATGTATAATTAATCCTTAATCAACAACCCTAAGTAAATACTTAGGTCTTGAAGAAGTCTTTACCATTATTACCTTTGAAGTCTTACGTACTTCCCTAGACATAGTCTAGTTTATAGTCATGTTCGGGTATCAAGCTCTAGAGACTGGGGATCCCGAGTCTCGTTCCTAAGTGTTTTACTTAGGTCAGTTAGGGATAAAGTTCCCGAATATTAGTATTCTAACTGCATAAACAATCATAGTAATGTTGTCCGAAGACGTCGTGCACAATAATAATCGCTTATCAAGCTTATAAATAATCCACACAATCATGCATAGCAAACATATCGCTCTTGTCACATAGTCAAACAATACCCGAACCGAGGCTTCCCTCAGAGGTTCGGACCACACAATGAACATACCTTACACCGTTGAGCGCTCGTGAAAAATCCCCGCGCAGTCTCTAGTGCTCACAATGCTCGTGTCTACCCACTCGCACCTCTGGTATACATGTGGTTCTAATATCAGTATATATTTATATAACTCGAACCTACTTAATCATCCTTGATTAAACCCTTACTTCCATCCCGTAGCCACTCTTAGTTGTTTTCCTGTTCAACTTTATGTTCGTTAACCTTAGGAATTTACATTTCCATTACTTGTTATATTTTACGAGTACATATATATATTCTTGTCGCTACGAGGTTAACATTTATTACATGGAAGTTACGTTTATAATTTGTTTACGTATTGTCGGGTTACATGCATGCGGGAACAACGTTACGCGCGCACATGCATGACAATTAAACATTGTGTTGTACGAACTAGTTCTTGTAGTTATATTTATGTAAATGCGCGAGTATTTAATATATATTCTAGTACGCATAGGTTATAGTTGTTGTTATGCATCGTCATTTGCGCACCCTTTCACGTGCATGTAGTACTCTATGCATTTGTATTTGTTTATAACGCCGTTGCCGTTATTTTCACGTTTATACATATATCTTGCTAATGATATTGTAATTTCATATTATGTGCATTATAGGGCCCCTTATAATAAAGTTCCAACTTTGTAATATACTTCCAACATTTGTCAACTTAATCATGTCTTTATGAAATTGTACATAATATACAATCGCTCCGTAACGGGTCCTCCCATAACCTATCCTTCCTCATTTTTAACACAACGTTACAATATATCATTCGGACTTTATAATATATAAGCTGCCTATATTTTGAAACTCTTGAACAACCTTTGTACTTTCGGTAATCCTAACCTCTCCCCCACATATTTTTCTATAAAACCGACCATATATTTAAACTACTACATTTCTAGACTTATTAATTTATAATCTAAAGTTTCTAACCATTTCCACATACTTACCTCATGGATTTAATTTCCGAACTGCCCTTTTATTGTTGGCAATCTTCATGCCATTCTCACAAGTTTTGTTTATTTACGAAACTACCCCATTTTCTATAATTGTTATATTTCCAATCTTTTTAATTTATAATCTAAGATGTCTCAACGTTATAATATACATATGTATGTATATATTTACGCGTAATCCCGTAGACTATTCAGATTTAGTTATTCCCCCACATCTTCCTCATATTTACACTACAAACCCTTTTATTTTATAAACTTTCATTTATTACATAAAACCTTATATTATACACCTTAATTATTTAAATCCTCATCCTAAACCAAACTCTTCTTCGTAATTGCACACAGCCCCCCAGAGTCTTACAAATTCTTTATTATACCCCTAGATTTCTGGTAACCACATAATATACCCCTAAGTTTTACAATTAACCACTAATTCCATAAAATTCATATGTTATACTTATTAAAATCTCTAAAATCATTCCTCTCGGTTACTATTACTATTTATACCCTATATTTCATTTATTTATAGTTTACCCCCATATATGATTTATTTATTTATATAAATTATTCGTACAAGGTTTTGAAAATTCATTTAAGCCATGATATATAAGCTTATAATTATGTCTTTGTTTTTCCAAGGTGTTACTAAGTAATTATGATCGCTAGAAAAAGAATTAGCACTAGGAATTTATATAACTTTACAAATCAACCTATAAATTAATTAATGACTATTTATAAGTTAAAATAATTAGAATGAGGTGGCCTAAATATATGGCCTTAAAAATATCTATCACAATTATTTTAAAATGGCATTTAAATCTCTCTAAAGCTGTACCAACATCACGGTTTATTCAGCATGTTACTTTACCCTTTTTAAACCATTTTTCTCAAGTTATTTCCTTATCATTTTTTTTTTGACATATTTGATTTAACTATATTGTATATATAATACGGTTTATTTTCCTTAACCCATATCTACTCCTCAAGTATTTACTAGCATAAATACACACAATGATACGCCTAAAATTTTGGCTTCCATAACCGCACTTACTAATAATCCTTTTTAGAGCATTAAAATAGGTACTTATACATAATTACCTTGCCTTAATTTGCCAAGGGAATTTTTCTCCAGCTTCATCTCACATGTATATACCAATTATTTAGTTACATATTATAAATTCCAAGGAACACACATGTATATACTTTTTGTTCGGTTTTCACTCAACACTTAGCTAGCAATTTGTAAGTATTAAATTGGGTAGAAATTACCATTACCTTTGTAAATCTCCAAGAGGATCCCACAAATTTCTCACCAGCCACACTTCCTCAGCCTATATGTGTAAACGCATATACTATGGTTACAACCGTTTTTTTTTTTTTTGTTTATGTAGCTTAAGTTGCTCAAGCATATTGACTTCAAGGATTTTTCTATATTCCATTTACCTTCCACAACTTGGAGTTTCCCTCTCTGTACGCCTTGTTGGCAGTCTTTGGTGTGCAGAAACCTCTTCCCCCTTTTTTTTTTTGCATCGTTCCAACCGTAAGGAGAGCTAGTTAGAAGCCATAGACAACTAACTTATTAAGGGGCTTTCTAGTATAGTTTTTGAGTGGGAAGAGAGGGTGTTTACCTCAGTCTTTGGAAGAGTTTTTACTGGTGTTCTCGGCAGCTACAAGCAGGGTAACTAGTTCGGTTTCTGTATGAAAATGCAAAGGGGAAAAGAAGGCTTAGACAACCATAGTGGTCACGGTTTTTGAGCATACAGGGAGGAGTGGTTACCTTGCTATATTGCAGAGGTTTGTGTGTTGTATCGGTGAACTAGAAACAAGGAAAAGAGTTTAGTGTTTTGCAGGGAATATGCAGGAGAAAGACAGTTTACAAAGCCATGTCACTGTCGGTTTTACCTTGGCCTTGAAAACTTCCCACGGCAGCTGTTCAGTAACTCATTTAACTACCCTTCTGTGTATGTCCTCTGGTGTAGTTCATTGGCTTGAGAAAAGAGTTGTTGACAACTACAACCAGGGGGTTCTGCGCCTTGGAATATGAAGGAAATTGATGGAGAGGGGTACCGAAGAAAGGGAATGAAAGTCAGCTGCAGGACCGCATAAGAAGCAGAGGAAATAAGTGCAGTTTACCTTGGTTCCTTAGCTGTTTCTCTTGTTCTTTTTTTTTTTAACTCCAGAACCGGGACTGTCTCATGGAGGAGGAAGAGCTGTATTATGTAGAAAATGGGGGAAAGAAAACTCTTGTCAGAAAGGCTGGAACCCGTGAGGTTAAGAGAGGAAGAAGGAGTGAACATTACCGGTTTTCATTCTTCTGTTTATGTTGCTCGCTTGTTGTTTTTCCTTGCTTGCTGTTATGAGCTGGGAGTGTGGAGCTCAGCAAGGAGTGCCTGCTGCTGTTACGTTTCATTTTCTTGGTTTGTTGTTGCCGCAGCTTCTACCATGATTAAGCTGCTGTTACATTTTTTTTTGTTTCCTCTCTTCCGCTGTTACAGTTGGTAAATGAAGTAGAGGAAGAGGCTTGCTGGTGTGGGAACACAGAAGAGAAGAGCAGTATTACTCTAGCAAGAATAAAGTAGGAATTTGGTGAGAAAAGTTCAACCGGGAAGGGAAGGAAAAAAAAGAAGAAACTTACAGGTTTGCAATTCTTCCGCTACTGCTGCTGTGGTGCGTGAGTGTAACAGGGGGAAAGAAGACTACTGTGATGCTACTGTGATGGAGAAGAAGATTTGGCAAGCAGGGCTGTAGAGGGCGTGAAGGAAAAAGAAAGGAGATCACTTGCTGTTGCAGTTCAAAATGGGCAGAGAATAGGGGCTGCTGCGATTGATGTGGGACAAGATGAAATTATCAGAAAAGAAGAGAACTGGAGAAAAGTCAAGATGACTGATGGCAGTACGCTTGGGATGTACTTACTTGTCATCGATTTACAATTTACTAATGATGTCCTATATATTTTTTTTCCTAGGGGTGCAGCGGCTAGGAAGGAAATGGGGGATTTGAAATTTCTTTCTTCTTTTTTTTTTCCATCTTTTTAATGTTGTAATGTTAGTTGTACATATATATAAATGTGTGACCATTGTATATCACATTGTTACTTATAACATTTTCAGTTTAGGAGTGTATATATAAGTACATGTTTGTGACTCTAATTTGTTTAGGGTATATAACAATTTATAAAATTATAAGGTATTCCAGTGGTATTTAACACACGTAATAATGTCTTGCATGTGGTATTAAATTCACGACAAGTAATAATGTTTATGGCTAACTATGAACCTATATGTCACCGACTGTTATTTTCTTTAAGTTTAGCGCTTATTATGTGTTACTTAAATCTTTTAGGAGTTATATGCGTCCGTAATTATTATTATTATTTTTTGTTCCTCAATTTAATTATTACGGGATTATCTCCCTTAATCCACTATTATAATATTAGGGGTATTTCAGTCTACCCCCCTTAAAAGGACTTCGTCTCGAAGTCGTCTAAATCCAATACGTACAAAGTTACCCAATGATACCTCGAAATATCCATCCAAACAATCAGTTCTAAAGATCCAATGTAATCCATTCCATTCAGCCAGCAATTACCAATCCAGACCAACACACATATTCATATATATGTGTCACAAGTCCCGAAGGACATCCATACACAATGGTTTAAGTGCTCTAGGCACGTACACATCGCCAATTACATCTCAAGTGTTTAAAGCACACTTACACAACAATCGACATACAACATACACGTCAACATACATCATACACACCATAAACCACACCACAATAATACAAAATTGTTACTATGCCAAGGGCTCTACCCCCCTTAAAAGGGTTACGCCCCGTGACCCCCAAAGTATCTCACAGTCGCTATGAGAAGAGCACTGGATACTTGGCTCTCATGGAGTTCTCCAACTTCCATGTATGGTTCGACCAATGAACTTTGACCTTTTTAATGGTCCTGTTCCTGGACTCCCTCGTTTCCGTATTGAAATTTCGGAGTGGAGTCTTCTCTTATCTGAGAGGCGGGTTAATCTCTCGTCACTCGCCTCTAAAATAAATCTATGCAAAGGGTGAGGCTAATACTCTATTTAGTCAAAGGCGTAAAATACTTTGCGCGCTATTCCAACACGTTCTATTGGGCCCACTCGCTCTATAATGAGGTGCAGACCCACGTGCATAGGACTTGGTTTGCCTTTCTTGTTCCTGAAGATATAACGTAGATGATTTGCTAGCAGCAAGTTATTACTGATCTCGTTCCAATATAACAGTGTCATTCACGGTCTTCTCTTAATGTGGAAACGGAGGTGTCTTAGTCGGTGCGGTATTAATCATTGTAGGTGCACACGATTTAGTCTAAATCGTATTCAGGCGTTCTAGATGTCTAGCTTGGAATATATTTGAATTGTTATTGTCTTCACTTGTTGGTTTTCAGTTGAGGTGAAGTATGAAATTGGCTGTCGTTTGCCATTAGTGCTCTTTGCACTAGTCTTTGAAGTTTTGGATGTATTAGTTTATAAACCCATGAAATTAATTCTTGTCATCCTGTGTCTTCAGGTCGTTTTTTTTTTCCGGAGTAACACATTAATTGTAATATTTGTTATGTACTTCGTGATGTTATATATTGTATTTTCAGCCTATTGTTTTCACGTCAATACTTGTATGGTTCTCCCTGCTTTTGTTTGGGAATCCATTGTAGTGTTTATGCTGAGTCTTGTCTCCTTCGACATCCCGTATGGGTACGTTCCATGGCCATTGAGGCATTTCTCCTTGGCATATTTTATGTCTTTTCTATTTTTCCATGTTGTTTAACAGGGGTATAGTTGTGCCCTTATAACTTCCAGTGTGGTTTATAACGTTGAACGCCGTATTTATTTCAAAGTGTATCCTTGAACGGTCTAGGTTGTTGTATAGCTTGTTTCCAATTGTTCCTCGTCATTTGAGTCTATACGAGTTTCACTCGTCTAGTCTTTGCCAATGCGTTTATTCCAAAAGTTGTTTATAACGGTTGCTTCCGTGTGCACCATATTTCAGTCAATTCGACGGTGAAGTTATCATGACATTTATCCTATAGCTTAGGGCAAATTGCTAGTGTGCTAGCTTGCCCTTCTTTTATTATATATTGGTGTACTTATGTTCAGCCCTTGTATGAGTGAGAACGTACCGTTGCTTTTAATTCGGGCATACAAAATTGTTACCTCATTCGGTAGCGCTTGTGTTCTCTTTTAGAGAGTAATTCTCTTTATGCCCCTCTTACGGGTGGCGATTTTCATTATTAAGTAGGTTCTTTTGGATGTTAAGTATAGTGTTAGTGTAACATAGTTATTGAACCTTATGAGAGTTTTACTTATGTTTGTTCGCCCATTTAATGGGTTTTCATAGCTATCATCAGGTTGACTACTAACTCTCTCCTCCCTTGAGAGGTTTCCTTTGATGTTATTACGTATTAACCATTTATTTGCGAAGTTACAACTTAGTCGTGTTCTATTCGGGGTTTTTGGTACTTCTAATCTCGTTTGTTCAATTGGAACCCTTCTCGTTAATTTACTTTAGGTAGTTATTCACACTGGTCTGGATTTGCATCGTTGACCTTGGTATGGAGTTGGCTACTTCTTGTGTTTCTTACCTTACCTGTCTTCATGTATGGGGTACCCTATTGATACCTTGCTACTTACTCGACTAACTTATAATTAAGTCTGTCAAGCCCACAAGCTCCTATGGAGTGCGGTCGTCCCATATCTCGTTTTGTATACTCGTAGTGTTTGTCACGCATTCGTCAAGCATTATGTTGTCAATCTCCCTTCTTAATTTGTGTTGGGGGTGTCCGAAGGAAATTTCTTTTCGGTCCCCTGGGTTCCCAGCCCAATGGTGTGATTATGTACTTTTCATTCAACAGGTGTTTGCGATATCTCGCCCTAACGATAAGGTTTGCTTCTGAGTAGTACGAGGTGGTCTTTATCCTCTGTCATTGGCTTCGTTATTGACATGAGTACTTCGTTGTTTTAAAGGAACTTATGACTCCTCGTATTGGTAAGTTATGTTGTTTTATTGTCTAGTAAGTCCTTTGTTGGAGTTACTTATGTGTTTATTCTAATTACTACCAGCTGGTTACCATGAGCGCGGTTGGTGCTTATTCATGTTTCCTTGCTCTTGTTCATTAGTTAGTTGGTCATGCACGTTATTTATGGGCGTATAACGGTTCTTCTAACTTTACCCTATCACTTGGGTTACATCATTTGGTGTAGTTTCTGAGCCTTGCGGCGAAGATTTGTGTTTCCTTCTTTTTATAGATGTCTTTGTTGTGGTCTGGGTTTAGCTAGTTCCCATTACTCGACTTGTCATTTTAAATGTTATTGTTCAATTGGTATATATTGAAAGGTAGTCGGAGGTGGTATTTTTTTTCTCTTCTAGGCTTGTGTCATCCTATGATACATTGAGTACTTTTACTTAGACTTATGTTCTATAGCATTTAGACTTGTTACCTTGTATTATTGATTAGGTTGTATGCCATTGTTTAACTCATATAGTCATTTTCCTGACAGTCGTCATGTTAATAGACGACATGTCTTAAACACGTATTTTTTTTCTTGTCACCCATTGTATGGCGGGACGCTAGTGGCGGTAGCCATTTCCCTTTTTATTCGGAAATTTCATCCAATGCTTGATGTGGTCAAATGAATAAACAATATATAATTGTAATTTGTCATTTGTTCGTCCCTTGCTGGTTATGGCATTTCTTGGTACAGTTAGTGCCTTGGGTTGTAATTATCTAAGTGTTCAACTTCGATTCGCATTTATGGTTGCGATCGGTTTAAGTATTAGTTGTGTTGTAATGTAACATTTTCAATGTTGGTCTTACTAAGGACTAGTATGTTTTTTTTTCCTCTTCCAATATTTACTATGTATTGACGTATGCCATTATGGGCGTAGCATTGCCCTAATTGTCACGTGATTTTGTTCTACAATCGTTCTTTTTATAAATATATTCGGGAGTGAACTGTTATTCACAAACATTCGTATTTGGTGCTTTACTTGTTAGATTGTAGGTGTTTTAGCTGCTTGCAACTAGTATACTTCGATTCCCGCCTATTCCTAATGGGATTAATAATTGTGGCCACTTGTAGAGAGTTTCAGGAATCATCCGACCCTGATGTGATCAGTATCAGTGTCGAACTATCCTTCCACCCCAATTTGTGTTCAGCTTCCCTTGACCTGTACCGGATCAAGTTCCACTTCCCACGTCAATTTCAAACCATTAAATAGTTTAATAAGTGTGTTATGGTGTGTGGCTCATAAGCCGACGTTATTGATTCACTTGGTTTTAATGGGTGTAATATGTTACGGGCTGGTGTATGCCCTCTAATTGTAGTGTTCAGACGCATCGAGTCCTCCCGTGGTTGTAGGTTCTGTCTTCTAAGGGTTTTGTGACCCTATGGTGACATGTTGTAGTTATAAAATTTGTGCTATAATTGTATGAGTATTTAGTGATTACCAGTGGTCATGTCCCACACGGTCTTGTAGAATACAATACTAACTGCCGTTATTCTTGTAGTTACAGTTGTAATCATAGTTGCAGTTATAGTTGTAATTGCAGTTGTAGCAGTGGTTGCAGCTACAAGGTTTGTACTGAAGTTGTATGAATGTTTGGTGATTACTGATGGACATGGCGTTGCACCTGTGGCCTACACGGTCTGTAAAATTCAGTTGTATTTGTCGTTATAGTTATAAGCCCCATAATTGTAACCATAATTGTAGCCATCATTGTAGCACTTGCTATAGCAAGTGCGCGAGGTAACGGAATTGTGAGTATAGTATTGGCTATGGCGCTTGCTGTAGAAAGCATGCCAAGCAGGTTGGATCATCGCCTTCCGGAATGGTTTGTTTCACTGACGCTTCGGTCGTCTGAGTATGGTTTAGGTGATTAGCCTTGAAGAGGGTAGTATTGGAGTTATTTTGGTTCGTTATGGTATGGTAAGTTTTCTAAGGTAATTCTATTTCTAGGTCCTCTGAGTTAGGATCTTTCTAAGTTTTGTTTTAAACTCCTCCATGGTAGGAGGAGGTTTCTGACGCATGTTCCTGCAGTCAATTCATTAAGTTAAGGATGTGCGGTTACCTGCATCGCGCTGCGTACTAGTACCAGCGCCTAAGGTTCCCATAAAATTCAGGGTATTCTGCCCCCTTGTGACTCCTTTCCCCTTCTAGTAGCTCATATCGGCTGGGGTCTGCTCCGCTTGGCTACCTCGTGGTGCTACAGGTCCAGCAGATGGAGCACTCTAGTCCTCCTTGGTACGACATTTCTCTCCTTGAGTGTTGTGTTATAGTAAATTAGGAGTTTAGCTCGTAAGCTCATATGGTTATCATGATTGTAGGTCAGGTTTTTCTGAGCCTTCTAGGTTATATCCGGTTGAAGCTATTCCCATTATGGGAGAGACTTCTATGCAGTTCTTGGTCCCGCATGTTACGCATTTTGATAGTCGTCTAAAACTCATTCTTCTATCTCTCGATTTTCAGGTGCTCTCGTGCGTGCTTTCTTCGGATTAATTGGACAGGGTTTCGGTATTTAATAGTAAGCTGACCCGAGTGTCCTATGGACTTCCTATCCCTCTTCAATGGTAAGGTTTAATGTATATTGTGCACTGCGTATAATACGCTTCTAGATAGTAGCTATCGGGGCCCCCGGCCCTTAATGACTCATTGTAACTCAAGCTCTTCTGTTTGTCTTGATGTCGTAGTGACTATAGCAACCGCAACGTTCTTCTGGATGGGAGGAAGTCTTCTGTCTTCTTGGCGTCGTCCATCACGTTGCCTCTATGGGTGATACTTGAGGTGTGGGCAGCGGCGGGTGGGGTACCACTACTGTTTCCCGGGATGTTCTTCCATCAAGCAAGTGCGGCGACTGCCGTCTCAACGCTATTCGGGGTTGTAGGACCTCCATCACCCTCGACATGCCTCTTCTCGACACCCGTAATACGCCATGTCGCATTATTACTCGGTAGTTTACCGTATAGAAATCAATAACACCTATATGCCATCAAGGCCCAAATGGTTACGCATTGCTAAGACACTAGTTCGTTTAAGACCAGGCGGTTCGTACCTCACAACGTTTCTCGTATTTCCCAAGTCCTATGCTCACTGTCTTAATCCTAATATCTCATCATCAGAGCGGTACTCCGCTCTGATACCACTTTTGTAACACCCCACTCGTTAATCTTGTGATAATCACTCTCGTATAATCACTCACGTAGCATAATTAGAGACGTCTCACAGCGGAAGTTAAACTACATTAATCCTCACTTGGGTGTCACATGCCATTACTCGCCCATGCGAGTAAAGAAGCATAACCGTAATCTAACAATGAACAACAACTAACCGCAGTGATGAACGAGATATTTATTACATTATCCTATATACAAACCAATACCTATGACAAGTGAGCATTTAAAGAGTTCCCAGAATTTCAACGTGCTAACCGATTTAATATTAAACATGCGATAAATAAAGGTCGAGGTCGTCTACCCATATTCCCGCACTCCGGCTTCACGTCCCGATCCACAACCTGAAATGTGTGGCCCCAAAAGGGGCTCAGCAAACTATATGCTGGTATGCTAAAGTGTAATCCTAGACCCTTTAGGTTACTTAGGTCATTAGCCGTCTGAACATGAGGTTGGTTACATGCTGGTTCATTTTACGATTTATATGACAGCAGTAAATAACATGCATAAGCATACAGAAATCCATCAAGTGACAACCCATACATTACATACAATCCACAACATACCAGGTACCATGTGTTATAAAAGATCATACAATGTACTGTAAACCTTAATACAAACGCGTAGATACTTCCATCGAGATGTTAGTAATTTTTCCTTAAAATTATGTTAGCCACCATTAAGTCTTAACCTCAATATCCATGGGTGTCGTGTTGGGACAACCCGTAAATAACCTCACTGGACAGTAGTCCTCCCGTACACACGAAGTGCTCATTGCCAAGGATCATTCATCCCGGAACTTCCACTTGCCTAATTAAGGCGTCCATGAATGGCCGAAGCCGTGTGCCAAAGTCGGCACCCTGGTCCAACAGTCTATCTAGGCCCGTCGGAATATAGGGGAGTCGGTCCAATATGGACGTTATACTCCGGTGATCACCAATGCGCAACCAACTAGTCGAAACTAATTGGATTCCCCTACCACTCACCATAACCAACACTCTCCAATGTATAATTAATCCTTAATCAACAACCCTAAGTAAATACTTAGGTCTTGAAGAAGTCTTTACCATTATTACCTTTGAAGTCTTACGTACTTCCCTAGACATAGTCTAGTTTATAGTCATGTTCGGGTATCAAGCTCTAGAGACTGGGGATCCCGAGTCTCGTTCCTAAGTGTTTTACTTAGGTCAGTTAGGGATAAAGTTCCCGAATATTAGTATTCTAACTGCATAAACAATCATAGTAATGTTGTCCGAAGACGTCGTGCACAATAATAATCGCTTATCAAGCTTATAAATAATCCACACAATCATGCATAGCAAACATATCGCTCTTGTCACATAGTCAAACAATACCCGAACCGAGGCTTCCCTCAGAGGTTCGGACCACACAATGAACATACCTTACACCGTTGAGCGCTCGTGAAAAATCCCCGCGCAGTCTCTAGTGCTCACAATGCTCGTGTCTACCCACTCGCACCTCTGGTATACATGTGGTTCTAATATCAGTATATATTTATATAACTCGAACCTACTTAATCATCCTTGATTAAACCCTTACTTCCATCCCGTAGCCACTCTTAGTTGTTTTCCTGTTCAACTTTATGTTCGTTAACCTTAGGAATTTACATTTCCATTACTTGTTATATTTTACGAGTACATATATATATCTTGTCGCTACGAGGTTAACATTTATTACATGGAAGTTACGTTTATAATTTGTTTACGTATTGTGGGTTACATGCATGCGGGGAACAACGTTACGCGCGCACATGCATGACAATTAAACATTGTGTTGTACGAACTAGTTCTTGTAGTTATATTTATGTAAATGCGCGAGTATTTAATAATATTCTAGTACGCATAGGTTATAGTTGTTGTTATGCATCGTCATTTGCGCACCCTTTCACGTGCATGTAGTACTCTATGCATTTGTATTTGTTTATAACGCCGTTGCCGTTATTTTCACGTTTATACATATATCTTGCTAATGATATTGTAATTTCATATTATGTGCATTATAGGGCCCCTTATAATAAAGTTCCAACTTTGTAATATACTTCCAACATTTGTCAACTTAATCATGTCTTTATGAAATTGTACATAATATACAATCGCTCCGTAACGGGTCCTCCCATAACCTATCCTTCCTCATTTTTAACACAACGTTACATATATCATTCGGACTTTATAATATAAAGCTGCCTATATTTTGAAACTCTTGAACAACCTTTGTACTTTCGGTAATCCTAACCTCCCCCACATATTTTTCTATAAAACCGACCATATATTTAAACTACTACATTTCTAGACTTATTAATTTATAATCTAAAGTTTCTAACCATTTCCCATACTTACCTCATGGATTTAATTTCCGAACTGCCCTTTTATTGTTGGCAATCTTCATGCCATTCTCACAAGTTTGTTTATTTACGAAACTACCCCATTTTCTATAATTGTTATATTTCCAATCTTTTTAATTATAATCTAAGATGTCTCAACGTTATAAATACATATGTAGTATATATTACGCGTAATCCCGTAGACTATTCAGATTTAGTTATTCCCCCACATCTTCCTCATATTTACACTACAAACCCTTTTATTTTATAAACTTTCATTTATTACATAAAACCTTATATTATACACCTTAATTATTTAAATCCTCATCCTAAACCAAACTCTTCTTCGTAATTGCACACAGCCCCCCAGAGTCTTACAAATTCTTTATTATACCCCTAGATTTCTGGTAACCACATAATATACCCCTAAGTTTTACAATTAACCACTAATTCCATAAAATTCATATGTTATACTTATTAAAATCTCTAAAATCATTCCTCTCGGTTACTATTACTATTTATACCCTATATTTCATTTATTTATAGTTTACCCCCATATATGATTTATTTATTTATATAAATTATTCGTACAAGGTTTTGAAAATTCATTTAAGCCATGATATATAAGCTTATAATTATGTCTTTGTTTTTCCAAGGTGTTACTAAGTAATTATGATCGCTAGAAAAAGAATTAGCACTAGGAATTTATATAACTTTACAAATCAACCTATAAATTAATTAATGACTATTTATAACTTAAAATAATTATAATGAGGTGGCCTAAATATATGGCCTTAAAAATATCTATCACAATTATTTTAAAATGGCATTTAAATCTCTCTAAAGCTGTACCAACATCACGGTTTATTCAGCATGTTACTTTACCCTTTTTAAACCATTTTTCTCAAGTTATTTCCTTATCATTTTTTTTTGACATATTTTGATTTAACTATATTGTATATATAATACGGTTTATTTTCCTTAACCCATATCTACTCCTCAAGTATTTACTAGCATAAATACACACAATGATACGCCTAAAATTTTGGCTTCCATAACCGCACTTACTAATAATCCTTTTTAGAGCATTAAAATAGGTACTTATACATAATTACCTTGCCTTAATTTGCCAAGGGAATTTTTCTCCAGCTTCATCTCACATGTATATACCAATTATTTAGTTACATATTATAAATTCCAAGGAACACACATGTATATACTTTTTGTTCGGTTTTCACTCAACACTTAGCTAGCAATTTGTAAGTATTAAATTGGGTAGAAATTACCATTACCTTTGTAAATCTCCAAGAGGATCCCACAAATTTCTCACCAGCCACACTTCCTCAGCCTATATGTGTAAACGCATATACTATGGTTACAACCGTTTTTTTTTTTTTTTTGTAGCTTAAGTTGCTCAAGCATATTGACTTCAAGGATTTTTCCATATTCCATTTACCTTCCACAACTTGGAGTTTCCCTCTCTGTACGCCTTGTTGGCAGTCTTTGGTGTGCAGAAACCTCTTCCCCCTTTTTTTTTGCATCGTTCCAACCGTAAGGAGAGCTAGTTAGAAGCCATAGACAACTAACTTATTAAGGGGCTTTCTAGTATAGTTTTTGAGTGGGAAGAGAGGGTGTTTACCTCAGTCTTTGGAAGAGTTTTTACTGGTGTTCTCGGCAGCTACAAGCAGGGTAACTAGTTCGGTTTCTGTATGAAAATGCAAAGGGGAAAAGAAGGCTTAGACAGCCATAGTGGTCACGGTTTTTGAGCATACAGGGAGGAGTGGTTACCTTGCTATATTGCAGAGGTTTGTGTGTTGTATCGGTGAACTAGAAACAAGGAAAAGAGTTTAGTGTTTTGCAGGGAATATGCAGGAGAAAGACAGTTTACAAAGCCATGTCACTGTCGGTTTTACCTTGGCCTTGAAAACTTCCCACGGCAGCTGTTCAGTAACTCATTTAACTACCTTCTTTGTGTATGTCCTCTGGTGTAGTTCATTGGCTTGAGAAAAGAGTTTTGACAACTACAACCAGGGGGTTCTGCGCCTTGGAATATGAAGGAAAGTGATGGAGAGGGGTACCGAAGAAAGGGAATGAAAGTCAGCTGCAGGACCGCATAAGAAGCAGAGGAAATAAGTGCAGTTTACCTTGGTTCCTTAGCTGTTTCTCTTGTTCTTTTTTTTTTTAACTCCAGAACCGGGACTGTCTCATGGAGGAGGAAGAGCTGTATTATGTAGAAAATGGGGGAAAGAAAACTCTTGTCAGAAAGGCTGGAACCCGTGAGGTTAAGAGAGGAAGAAGGAGTGAACATTACCGGTTTTCATTCTTCTGTTTATGTTGCTCGCTTGTTGTTTTCCTTGCTTGCTGTTATGAGCTGGGAGTGTGGAGCTCAGCAAGGAGTGCCTGCTGCTGTTACGTTTCATTTTCTTGGTTTGTTGTTGCCGCAGCTTCTACCATGATTAAGCTGCTGTTACATTTTTTTTTTGTTTCCTCTCTTCCGCTGTTACAGTTGGTAAATGAAGTAGAGGAAGAGGCTTGCTGGTGTGGGAACACAGAAGAGAAGAGCAGTATTACTCTAGCAAGAATAAAGTAGGAATTTGGTGAGAAAAGTTCAACCGGGAAGGGAAGGAAAAAAAAGAAGAAACTTACAGGTTTGCAATTCTTCCGCTACTGCTGCTGTGGTGCGTGAGTGTAACAGGGGGAAAGAAGACTACTGTGATGCTACTGTGATGGAGAAGAAGATTTGGCAAGTAGGGCTGTAGAGGGCGTGAAGGAAAAAGAAAGGAGATCACTTGCTGTTGCAGTTCAAAATGGGCAGAGAATAGGGGCTGCTGCGATTGATGTGGGACAAGATGAAATTATCAGAAAAGAAGAGAACTGGAGAAAAGTCAAGATGACTGATGGCAGTACGCTTGGGATGTACTTACTTGTCATCGATTACAATTTACTAATGATGTCCTATATATTTTTTTTCTAGGGGTGCAGCGGCTAGGAAGGAAATGGGGGATTTGAAATTCTTTCTTCTTTTTTTTTTTCCATCTTTTTAATGTTGTAATGTTAGTTGTACATATATATAAATGTGTGACCATTGTATATCACATTGTTACTTATAACATTTTCAGTTTAGGAGTGTATATATAAGTACATGTTTGTGACTCTAATTTGTTTAGGGTATATAACTATTTATAAAATTATAAGGTATTCCAGTGGTATTTAACACACGTAATAATGTCTTGCATGTGGTATTAAATTCACGACAAGTAATAATGTTTATGGCTAACTATGAACCTATATGTCACCGACTGTTATTTTCTTTAAGTTTAGCGCTTATTATGTGTTACTTAAATCTTTAGGAGTTATATGCGTCCGTATATTATTATTATTTTTGTTCCTCAATTTAATTATTACGGGATTATCTCCCTTAATCCACTATTATAATATTAGGGGTATTTCAGTAGTTGTTTGCAGCACTTGCAGTGGCAAGTGCGCGGGGTAAACGGAATTATCAGTACATTGTTTAACTTAGCACTTGCAGTGGCAAGCGCACCATGCAAGTTGAATTGTTGGTTTCAGATTCGTTTGTCTTTCTACCGCATTGGTTGCTCAAGTACCGTTAGAACGATTATTCATAATAAGGACGGTATTGAGATTGGAAAATTTCTCTGGCCACTTTGTCATTAAATTATCCAAGTTCTACCTCACAGTAGTTTCACGATAGCATAAACGCTTGGAATTTTGTTTCTCCATAGGTGTCGTTACGACAAGGTTCTAGTGTTACAGTAATGTGTGTACACAAGATTAGGTCTGGAATTTGAATATGACAGGACGAGTGAACTTTTACAAAATTCTCCACACTCACAATATAGTTTCTGTTTACAGTTAGGTATTTCAATTCAATTGCATGGTAGTTAGAGATCCCTATTACTGGCGACGGTCTCGCGGAGCTCAGGATGCTCCCGATCCGCTTGCCCTGGTGTCTTGGGTGATCCTTTCCACGACGTTTTCCGTAGCAATGACGCTCGCCCCCGGCGGTGCCTATCACTAACGCTTGATCATTTTTCATTTTAAAAGAAGGTAGGGTATTGCATTTTTATTAATGTTACAGGAGTAGGAATTTATTCATTCAGTTCAAAAGCGTTTAGACGGTTTGTTGGGCTTGGTAGCCCCCTTCCCTAAATTCGGGGGTTGTATTTCTCAGTTGTATGATACTCATTGGGTTGTGGCGGGAGGGGTACTGTCGGCGGTAGTCCATACTGGACTTCCACACGAAAGTGGATTGTCGCCAATGTACTCACGACGTTTGTATGTCTCCTCCTGACTGAGCTCTCAGCTGGTCCGTAACGGGGATAATATTCCTGGGCCTTTATGCCCTTGGCCAACTTCTTGGCTCACACACCACTATACTTCGGTATCACCGTTCGACTTCTCATTACTCGATAACTCATCACAGTATAATCAACTCGTTTGTGCGCATCAAGGGCTAACTCTTGCAAGCCAAAGGCTTTGCTAACACTCTAGTTCATCCAAGCGACGGCGTTTCGTACCTCACAAACGTTTCCCGTATTCCCAAATCCTAGGCTCACTTTCTTAAATCCTATTATCTCGTCATCAGAGCGGTACTCCGCTCTGATACCACTTTTGTAACACCCCACTCGTAAACACGTATTAATCACTCACGTGGCATCTATTAAAACGTCTCACAGCGGAAGTCTCACATTACTAAACTCACTTGGGTGTCACATGCCATTACTCGCCCATACGAGTAAAGAAGCAGAAATAAATAAACTACGAAATAACTCTGGTATCACAAATACAACCGCAGTGATAACGAGATACTAACCTATACATCATTCTAAACTAAGAGTAACTTTAGCGACAAGTGAGCGTCTAGGTAAATCCCATATGTGTACAACGTTATAAACACATTAAACTAATATCCAACTTATACATTACAAAGTCTCGTACTGTAATTAGCTAACTACCCGGGTCCCGCTCTTCGGCTTCGACGGTATTCCTCACCTGCACGTAATGCCATAAAGGCTCAGCGATAAACGCTGAGTACGCCAGGCCTGGACCCTACTGGTCACTTAATAGTCATGGTCGCCATTATTAAGTTCGTTACATGCTTTACCGGTGTACAGGTATTCAAAGCAGTAAACACATGGATGGAGGTAATTTAAACAAGTAATACAGTCACTACATTTCACATAATCATACACAACAGCACACAACACAATAGTAATAACATTAACACGTGCAGCCGTTAGTAACGGTCAGGTTGTTTAGTTAATCACACGACCCCCGGGTCCTCATTACATCACATCACAAACGTCAGTGGGTGTCAAGTTAGGACAACCCGAAATAATCTCACTTGGACAGTAGTCCCACGTACACACAAGGTGCTCACTACCCTGATCATCCGAAGACTCTGGGAATTATTCACTTTGCCTTTGTAAAGGCGTCCATATAGGTGGCCAAGGGCCTGGTGCCAACGGTAGCACACTCCGCCTGACGATCTATCTAGGTTCGTTCAAGATTAACTAGGGAAAACCCGATACGGGATAACCCAAGAGATCTCTACGCGCGACCAGCAGCCAGTGACTGTCTGGATTAGGGTACATCTTCACATTCATTCACACTCCACTGTTAACTTTGTTAGTTAGATAGTCAGTTACAGTTTTAATTATGGAGAACATCACTTATCTGTTCGTTGCCCTGTGGGTCTTACGCATGCCTAGAATTAGTCTAGGTAGTATTCATGTTCGAGTCAAGGCTCTAGAGACCGACAATGTCGTGTCTCGTTCCTAAGCATTTCTCTTAGGATATAACTACATACTTATAATATTTAGCGTATTATGTCAGAGGACGGTAATCACAATCACTTAACTCGCGTATGTAGTTTTATATAAGTCGATCTATAGTCGACGTAGTATTAGTCCCGGAGGACGTTCAAGCACAATTAAATGGTGCGGGAAAATAAACAATTAAACATCACATATCACAATCACATCCACTCACATACATACATGCATCACACACGTTATACAGCACACATATCTGAGCCCGAGGAAGTCCTCAGGACATCTCAGATCAGACCCCTTTACGTACCGTTCACCAATGACCTAGGTTGCGCATTAGACCACTAGCTCGTCGAGCGCCTTCGTCAGTGATACGGTCTAAATATATCAAACATAACATAAGTCAATCCACATGACTTATTTAAGCTCGGTAAATCCGAACAACACAAATAATCCCGACCTTTCAACCCTGGATTTCAACTGTTATTGTTAAGTTACAATTATACGAGACTCGTTACTCATAGTACGTTCTAATTATCAACGTCCGGGTTTATTTAAATGAGTCAGTTAAAAGACGCTTTAGTAATAGCGTATTCAAATATCAGAATTTCTTCCTTATACTTATGAGTATAAGAATATATACATATTCACGTTTTATACTTATGTATTGTTTTAACCGTTCCGGATAGGTATACAAACATACGTTCGTATTATATAGTTGTATGTGTACATGCAACGTTATTTCGCGCAGCAATTAATGCTCATGCACTAACGTTATATGATAGTATTATTAACCATTTGGTATTGTACCATATATTACATATCATATTATTCTTTTTAATAAACTATACTTTAATTTACAGTGTATGACTTATAGTATATATATATTTATACTAATGTCATAACACTTGTCATTTATTATCTCATGACATTAACACCATATTGCATATACTTATATTATATGCTCACGGTTTCATATATATACATTGATTTTATTTGATTTAGTCACGTAATATATAGTTGCATGAATGCATGCACCAATGTTTATATGGCATTTTTACTTAGCCATTTATTACAATACATTGTAATATAATATTCAAGACTTGTAACAAGTTATATTTAATTTCCAACTAACTAACTTGTACTTTACAAACTTAGTAATGTCATAACATTCACTCTTTATATTATATAGTTTCCAACTATATCATATGCTCAGTATTTATATTTATTCACGTATACTTGCGCATCACATATATATATACACTTATATTTATATTTCATGATTCATTCTCTTATATTATTTGTCACATTTTCATCATCATCTTAATGTAAGATGATCATCTGATTTGTTGAATTATATTATACAATTTATATTAAGAACTTTATCTTAATATTTGCAACATTTCATGACATATATTTATAACTCCTAAGGTTTATTTTATACTAACCTTAGTTTATAAATTCCATTTTCTCATTAAATATTATAACCCATAGTTTTAATAAAAACTATATTATTGCCGAAAGGCATATACAACAAAATTCTGATTTTCATCAACTCCTAATATTTTTCCATTATTACAATATTGCCACATATTTAATATAATGTTATACATATCATATGTTATAACATTTTAACTTTTTAATAAATATAACTTATAGTTTACAAACTATATTCATGTAACAATATTTACCATTAAGTATTATATGGTTCCCAACCATATTATATACACATTTCCTACGTATTTTAGTCACACCTATATGTATATATAAATATACATGCGTTATAAAACCCTTTTACTAAATGTTACATTTTATTATTTTATGTAAGATGATTATTCTTACTGGTTTGTAATATATTATACAAACTTATATTAAGATTCTTATCTTAATATCATGTAACATTTGTATAATACCATAATAAACTTCTAAAGTTTATTCATTATACTCATTGGTTTATAACTTCATTTATTCATTTATCACCTTCATTTCATGTGAACATTCTTACTTGAACTTCGTTCCATTTAAATCACATTTCCGTATACATATTAACATATATATTCATATTGAGGTTTATAATCTCTAATGTTCACCCGTACACATTTACATATATTTATACATATATCTAAATTCCCATATAAATAATATCACCTTGAACACTTATAATTTATTACCAAATTTATAAGACGATACCTTAATTATTTTAATCCATCACCTAATCAACTTACCAAAAGTTAGTAACCTTATCAATTACGAAGCTAATCCATCATATATACGACACTATAATTTCTCATATAATTAATAACAAATCTCATCACTTATAAATTAATAATGAAATTATAAAACAATTTCTTAATCATTTAACCCATAAATCGCCCCTTGCTAAAACTGTTAATCCCATTTACAATTATCCATTTAATTCTTAATTGTTTAAAGTTGGTCAATTCAATTTTTACCAACCCTAAATCAATTTGACTAATCAAAATCTCAAATCCCTGATCCAACTTTTGACCATCCAATTCCCATTTTGGACCAATCTTTCCAAATTACACTTCCATATCCTTACTAGTATATTGTCTTTCCCCTAACACCAAATATTAAACACTTTTAACCCTTCGGTTTCATAACCCATTCTTGTCAACAATCTGACCACTTAACAACCTAGCTATTTCCCTTATGAAAGAAAATTTCCTCTTCGATTTGGTTAATTTACATTCTTTCATCCCCTGAAGTAGGGACCCGCTTCTTTTCCAACTTGTCGACCTAGTTATTTCTTAGTCTCATCACATAAGTTTCAATAATTCCCCACTCAAATGGAACCCCTGTTACAATTTCAAATCCACCCAGATTCTAGCCCCAATTTCAGATACTTCCAAAATTACAACACTGACCCTAAACTCTCCTCAAATATCAATCTTCCCATCAATTTTATAATACTCGAATATTCCAACTTACATCCCAATTTTCTTTGAACTTTCGGATCCACAATTCACAATCACCACTGAGATTTATCTCACAACTCTAACTGACCTTATCGAAACCTCTTTTTTTATTATTATTATTATTCTTTCCCCAATCAAATTTCGGAAATCCCTAATCTGGTTCCCAAGCCTTAATTTCGTCAACTTCAAATTGCCTTGTCCATGCTCAGATTCGAAACCCTACTTCATTTTTATTTTTCCAATTTAATTTTCATAATCCTAGAACTAATCCTGAAACACTAAGTCGAATTCAGAAACGCATAAAACTTCTCCAATTTAATTTTCGAAATCTCTAAATTCATATTCAGAACCCTAATTTCGTTTTTAGGTTTCTTATTCCACAAAACAGAAGCACTATTTTCAGATTCGAGGTCATGTAGACCAAGTCCAGCGTTCGTACCAAAATTTCGCAAAGAAAAGGGTTACCACAATATTCACATTCGCACACGAACACGACTAACCCGAAATTTGTACTAGGTTTTGCAAGGAAATGAAACGGCTTCAAACGCCGAAAATTAGAGAAGGAAAAGAGGGACAAATCTCTCGCAGTTACGATTCAATCTAACCTCATAGAACAACAAAACGTAAACGAACAGGAGTACGCTACCTCCCCGACGTTCCAAGCGGGAATCGATTCCGGCTCCCTTTCTTTCTCGAATGGCTCCAACGGACTCCTCGGTGGTTGCGGCTCCTCCTTCAATTCGGTCAAGCCTCCATGGTCGAACCGAGAAGCAAAGATGAGGGGGGAAAAATGAGTGCAATTTTCGGAAATCGAATTCGAAACTAGACAAGAGAAGGGTCTCACCTTAGTAGAAGAAGAAGATGGATGGAGAAGGCGCAACTCCTTGTTCGTCGCCAGCCAAGGTTGCAATTCGTGAGAAGGAGGGGTGTAGCACCGTTCGGGAGAGAAAAGAATCGAGAGAGATTTGCAAGTGTGCTTTCCTCTTGTTAGTATAGGGCTTCCAGTTTACCGTGAGATGAGAATGAAGAAGGGGCACGGCGTATTCATCGCTAGTTAGGGTTGTAAATCGCCGAAGAGCGGAGAAGATTGAAGAGGGGTGCGATCCGTATGTTTCTCGTCACCAGATTAGGGTTGGGAATAGAGAGTGGAAGAAGAGGATGGTAGAGGTCGACGAGACTTGCTCGCGTTGGAGGATTAGGGTTGCAATACCGTGAGTGAAACAGAGAAGATCGAGAGAGAGGAATAGAGGCGGCGAGAGAATGCTCCCTGTTAGAGTTTGAAGAATCACCGTGAGGATTAAGAGAGGCTTAGGGTTTGTAAATTACCATTAGTGTAGAGAATGAAGTTGGGGTTTGCAACTTTCAGTGGGTATAATACCGAGAGGTTAGAGGATGAAGATGTGGGCTGGATTAATCTGGGGCTGGGCTGAACCGTGGGAGAATAAAGACTGGGCCGGCCCAGTATGTTGGCTGGTCGGCCCATATATATTTGTTTACAGTGTTTCGTTTAATATGTCGTTACTAACTTGTTTTATACCCGTTTTTCATGCCGTTTGTGACACGTTGTCCCGTTTGACGAGACGAATCATTTTATGATTCTTACTTTGTATTTTCAACCAATAATTATTATTGGTGTTTATAAACCATAATAATTAGTATTTAATTTTTAATTGGTTTGCATTTCGCCATTTTAGGCGAAAACGCGACGTCTTCTATTCCGACTGTTTAACCAATTTTCGAATGCCTTCAAAATTACCCAAATAATTTTATAAGGTGTCTAAGGTCTCGTTTTCACTTCTTAAATATTTATGACACATTTCTCGAGGTAAAACGATTAGTTTTATTTCCATTTACATTTCTTTTTCCTAAACATCCTCGGTGTCGTTTTCGGTTTCGTTAATGTTTCCTAACGACTTTTTAGGGTATAATTAAATATTATATTGTTCCCCTTTTTCTTATTTAAGGATATTTAATTCCTTAATCTCTCATTAATCATTTTTATATAATTAATTCATGATTAATTTAAGTAATCAATATTAGGGATATTTCAGTAGTCATCTTTGGTGTACATGAAAAATAATGGGTGGCCCCAAAGGGGCTCAGCACCTTTGCTGGTATGGAAGTCGTGCAACCCGCTACTACCGGGCCACACTTAACTAATTCTCATCTTAACATGCGGTTAATTTTATTTAAATCAAAACATGAAGTACAGTAAACATACAACATGCTTGCATTCATACAAGTATTCATACTAAGAATATAATCACAACTAACGCATTAAGTTAGTTAGTTTACATTTCCTTACTCTTTAGGCTTTGAGGGTTTCTACCTCACCAACGCCTCATTTTTATTATTCAATACCTTATCTGTTCTCTTCGGATACCTTACTTTTTCTCTTAGTTCTTTAGACACTACGGGTCTCATGCTTATTTCTCAATTGTTCATCTCTTAATTAATTCTTAAGCCAAAACACATGGCCTCCGGGCGGAGTCATACACAAGACTCACCACCGGGCTTTCGAACCTAGTCTTACTTCCCCGGTTTCGACCTTACTCTGGGTCTAGCATGGTGGGAAGGCTCAATTAGCTACCGGAACACTCTCTTAGTTCCTACTTCTTTCACATAGGTCCGAATCTCTCTCGGACTTCTCACATTCCCAAATTCTCATCTCTCGGAGTTATAACATGTTTATGTTAATTAGACTAGAGGCATCGCTCTCGATGTCATCTATTGTCTTAGGGAATTTTCTCAAGTACGGGCATCCTCATATTTAAGGGTTGCCCCAACATTTCGAATACATATACATTCGGGTTATTTTCTCATATCGGGTCGAATCCTCTTATGGGAGGTCGACTACCTTTTAAAGGGAGTTTGTTGGTCCCTTATACTTATTTTTACTTTTTCATGAGTGCATAGCTTTGAACTATCATTATTCTTTTAATCGGGGTTCTTTATGTTTTCCCACTATTAATCAGTTCGTGGATTGGTTCAGTACGGTCCTCTAACCGTTAACGGGAATTTACTAATCCCGTACATTCTCTCTCACGTTCTAGTGAGTTCATAAGGTTACATTATCGTTATTCTCTAATCGACAGTTCTCATGTGTGTTTTCTACGTTCACATTATTTGTGGAACGACTCTTTCTACGAGTCACTAACCAAATAACACTTATTTACGAGTTGGTCTACAACACTAAGTTAGACCTCACAACCAAACATGGATGGTTAGCACATACAACATGAATCAAGGCACATAACAATGCAATAAACATTTTTCAAGCATTTATCTTTTTAGGCCGGCACACAAGCAAACAGCACACAAGCCGAGAGGACTCGGCAGGACACAAGTTGCAAGAAATCCATACCTTTCACCAAGGAATTACTTTAGCGCGTCGTCTCACGCTCCTTAGTTAATTCTCGTACAACTGTTACCATTTCAAATGTTTCTATCAATATCAAGACTATAAGATATGTGAACGACTAGTACACCCATATTTAACTCCGTTGTCCCGTTATTCCTTAACTTAGTTTATGTGCTCTTAAGTTCACAACTTTCTCATTCACTTCTTGCACTTGTTTATACTTCTTGGGGCCTTTACATGTCACCAAACAAGGCCTAAACATCATCTAAAACCAATATCATTCAATCCCTCATCTTTAGAAGCCTTTAAAACACTCACGGTGCATTTCTGGGGGTGGTCCGGGACTTGGTCCAGACCCAAAGTCCCGGACCAATGCAGATTCTCACTTTCGGTTGAAATTATGATGTGGTCCGGGACCATGTACCTAGCTCAAGTCCCGGACCAAGAGCAGTATTGTACTCTCGGCCCAAATTTAAGGGTGTGGTCCGGGACTTTGTCCAAGGACCAAGTCTCGGACCCTGCTAAAAAGCTGCTAAATTGTCAATTTTCAACCCCAATTCCAACCTTAATCCACACCCAATATTTTCCTAATCTTTCCACATGTTTAAACACCTTAAACACTCTTAAAACCTCCTTAAATCATTGGTCATACTCATACTCAAATATTGCTCAATTCTACAATTTAAATTCTCATTTTTACACTTATGCACACTAGTGCATTTTCCAAACTTCTCATGACAGTTTACACTTCTCCTCTCAACCATTTGACCATTCCCAATCCTTATTAAGAATTTGCACTTCTAATACCCAAGTTCATGCTTCATTCTCAAAGTCTTAAACTCTCAACCTTCTCTAGAATTCCCAAGGCACTTAAACAACACTTTGCTACAGATTTTTGCTTAACTTAAACCAAGCCTTGCACCAACATTCTAGGGTGATCAACTAACCCAATTAAATCTCTTACAACACCTAGTAAATCCCTAGGCTATTCTCACCCATAACAACACCTAAACTCCTTAGGTTTCTACACAAATTTTGCCATAACTCGCCTACAATTCTAACATGCCCCAATGCATCATTTCATCCATTTCCTAATCCATTCACTAGCCACATCCACAATGGATCCTACCAGCACACAATTCATTCCAAAATTCATTACACACAATATAATGCACTAAGCTCAAATGCTTGGCTCTTAGGCCCTTAAATCACATAACCATTCACAATTGCATTAAACACCATCATGATACTTCTCTCATTTCTATTTAACACATTTCTAGCACAATTCTTTTGGGTTCATTCTTTTCATTACCCCTCCCAATATTCTAAAGCAAACAAGATAATCATTAAGGTAAGCTATTTACCTTAATCTTCCAAGTTTGCCTTTCTCTTCTCCTCTTCTCTTTTCTTTTTCCATTTTTGGTCAAGGGGGCAATGAAATTGGCAAGTTCCAGCCCAACATTAAATAAAGAAATGAGATTAAGTAAAGACACTTAACTCATTAATTAACTCAAGGATTCAAGAGATGCTTAAAACACTAAAATTGGGCATTACCTTGGAACCCTAGAATTGGTTTTCAACCATGAATCAAAGGAGGGCTTTCAACCACCATTGGAGACCTGAACCAATGCTCAAAACAAGAAAGAAAGCAAGGCATCAAGAGGGGCATAATCGGTTAGGTAAGGAAAACGGGGAAAGATGGAATTTCTTTGAATTTTCTTACCTTAAAACAAAGAGGAGAGGTTGTAGCTCAAGAAAATCTGATTTTCCCCTTCAATGGTGCTATACCCATGGTGATGAACTTCACCCTTTTGAGATTTTGAAAAGAGAGGAATGTAGCCCTTGGTGAGAGGAGCAAGAATATGTTATTTGTTTTCATTTGGAGTATTATTGTAGCTTGGGCAAGGGAAGGAAGTGGAGAAGCCATGGGAAGCTTCTCAAAATTTCCAGCCATGGGGAGAGGGGAGGAAAAATCGGCTGAGGAAGGAGGATGGAAGGAGAGAGAAGAGAGAAATGAGAGGAGAGATGGAAGGAAGTTGATTTTGTACTTTTCCCCCTTTTTGCTTTTCTTCTTCTTTTCTTTTCTAGCTAGTTACTAATAGAGAGGGCTAGTTTATTTAACAAAACCGGCCCCCTATGTACACATAAGCTGGGGCGTTTTTCATATTTTTACAAGAAACGCTCGTTAATTACCCGGTTTGGCACTATTCACTAACCGGACCCGTTTTCCGGATTTTTCTTTCTCAATTTTAATGGTTCTTAAGCTTCCATTAATGTTTAATTGTAGTTATATAGTCAACTATAATTTTTTCCGGGTCTGTTTGACCACTTAAAGTCACGTTTTCGGGTTTTCTCGAAAAACGTGCTTTAAGGCTTGTTTGTGTTTTTAATCCACTATATGGATCCGTTTTCTTCGGGAATTGTTCCCACATATTATTTAGGCGTAATTAAGCCCTGAATCCATCTAAGACCCTAGCCAAGGTCATATACCTATGGTTGTGTAACGCTCATTTTTACGTTGTACGCTTTTTAAACGTTTTCTCTTTTCTTTTGGCTTTATTTTCTTCACCAATATTCTTTAGGCACTATTAGGTCCTTAAATACCATATTAGAATAATTTAATCACCATTTTTAAGTTCGGGGTATTTCATTAACGGTGATTAACAACTATTTTGACAGAAGTCCTTATTAGTCCGTCTTTATAAACGTTTAGTACTTACTAGGACTTCCAAAAACGTTTAATCCTCAATGGCTCCATATGTAAAACGTTTAGTCCTTATTAGGGTGTTTTTTCACAATACTACCATTGAGCATCGAGAGTTCATAAAATTAATGCGATCTAGCCCATTACTCACCTCATTAAAATCTTCAACAATTGTGTTATTGATTGGTCTTCTTTAAGCATCATCTCTATTTCTGCATTCATTATTCATTTAGTCTTTTATCCTCTTAATTACTATCATTAGTTGGCCTCATACACAAATAGAATTATTCTTTCAAATTAACTGCCATGTCATTAGCTGGATCTCAAGGCACCCATTTGACTCCTTTCTATTAGTTGATCATTTGCACCTCCTCTTCATCCCATGACATAAGTACTCCACCCGATCTAACATCATTGGTTGACTACCTATTTCCAATACCCGAATTATGACTCTATATCAACTAGTATAATTGCATCACGAGTGTGCCCAATGCCACTCTACCTTGCGAACTCCCGATCCGCAGCTGGGGCACGTAATCTTCTTCCCATGCCCTGCAAACTTACCGCGAACTCCACGATCCGCAGCTGGGGCACGTAATCTTCTTCCCATGCCCCTGAAACACCACAACCTGGCAATAATAAGCTCACTTGCGAAACTAGAATATACCAACTTCGCATCTGTCAAAGCTTTTAGCCAGGTTCTTATCGTACACAATGCTTGAAGCTTACTGCTGCTGAAGTGGTGAAATTGAAAGATTTGGCACAGAATATTCCTCATGTTCATCTAATCCAAAACAAAAGTGCACTTGTTTGAAAAATGAGATTAGCACTCATTTCAAAGTATACTGTAGGATTTCTGTAGAACAGAGAGATTCTGTTCGTTGTTCACCACACCATAGTTTATTGCTCATATGCTATTGTTTCAGATAAGAAATAAGCAAGGCACATTAACTATATTCCAAAACTATGAGATCAATTAAGGTAGCGTCACAATTACAATTAGCTGTAAATTCACACAGGATGTGCTGCGTAAAATCTCTGACAGCAATGGACAAAATTGAACTTCATAAACACATATATCCTCACAAGGTGCTTCTGGGAAACACAAAAGAACATTCCATCTACGTATGTTCCACTCACTACCCTAATTCATTATCCAAAATGTCAGACGTCTCCTGTTACAGATCTCCCTTTAGTCATAGCCACATATGTCGAATAAAGTCCAGGCACATCTTTATCAAACGGTTTAACATACTTCTTCACAAAATCAGCCTCTTTGACAAGCACAAAAGTATACAGACCCATATTGAGCAGCTTCTTCTGTTTCAGCAACTTCAATACATGATTCCTGGGCTTCACCCTCTTCTCCGTGCTAAGCAATAGCAGTACCGGGTGCGACGCCAAGTACGCAGACTCATACCCTAACTCTTCCATGAAATACTTCAGTCTAAACCTCATAGTATCCTCTGACATCCCCAGGGCGTAAGGCAGCCTCCTAACCATCTGAAAGAAATCCTCTTCACTCCATCCGAAACTCTTATATAACTCAAGCTTCGCGTTAATTTTCTCCTCCGACAATGAAGTAAAAACGCACACCCCGTGCATGAACATGGGTGATTTACGCGGGATGCGAATTTCTTCCTCCACTCTTCTCAAGACTTTCTCTAACCGTTTCGTGTTGGTCCACAAGAATGCGTTTCTATGAACCGTCAGCTTCTCGACGCTTGTCATGGGCACGCCGTAGCTCTTCAACAGCACTACATTCTGAGCAAAAAATCTGCGATTGTTGAGGGAGAGGAACTGTTGCGATCTCAGCACGACCCGGAATGCATTCTCCGGGACGGTGATGAGAGACTTCACGACTTGCAGTGCTGGCACAATCTGGGTCAAACTACGTTGTAAGACCCACGGATCGGAAGAAAGGGCGGACCGAATGTTGGACCCAGGTAGTCCTAGGGATTCGAAAACCCTGATTTTGGGTTTTAGGGTTTTTTCGACATTGTTGAAGAGGATGCGCGGGTAGACGCTGACCAATTTCCTAATCTGAGATTTGCTAAATCCACTGGTTTGGAGGTAATCGACTACCTGTTCGGGCTTTTGGGTGGATTTGATGGGGGTGAAATTAGTGCAGATTGAATTTGCAACATCTCGTGAGAATTCAAGGGATTTCACTAGGTAGTCCTCTAAGACCGGGTTCTCATTGCTGGTGGTGGCTATAAGAGATGTGGATAAAGAGCGGTGGGTTAGAATTTGAAGATTCAGGCCGGCATTATTGTAGTTTCTGAGCGTTCTCCCTAGTATTTTGAACGCCATTGTTCGGGTGGCTCAACTGTCAAATGAGAAAGAATTAAACGTGTACGGTGGCTCGAGTTAACCCATTGCGGACCACGTCGAGGAGCCAACCTTCCATGTAGAGCCGATCAAACTCAACCAACCCGGCCGAAAAAAAGTCAAAAAACCGGGTTTGGAAAAAAAATTCAGACGGGTTTGAACAAAAAAATTAGCCCAACTTAAAAACCGCGTCAGCCTCCGGTAAAATTCTTGGCCCAAAACAAAGCCCGATCTGAATTTAAATATTTACTATTATTCAAAACTATATATATAATATGATATATATTTAATTTTTATTTATTATTTTTTAATATTTTATTTAGAATTTTATTACTTATTTAAAATTTTATTTAGAATGTTATTATTCATTAAATTTTTTTAAATTATTTATAAAAAATTTGAAAAAACCGGGCCGGCCAACAATAGAGCCATGAAATATCAGGGTCTGGCCCAGCGCGGCCTGAAAAATAAAAAACCGGGCTTGGATATTAGAAACATGCTCGACAGGCCTAAAATTCTTTCCAGGCCCGAATCCGGCCTGCCCGCTCATTTGATTACCTCTACTGCCAAGCAAGAACGTGTTCCGCTTATACTGGGCCAGGAGCAGTAGTGAATGAAGGTATGCCAATAATATATTAACCCTAATCACAACCCTGACCCATAATCGATTTGTAAAAAAGTTGGGTTCGGGTTGAGTTTTTTTACCTGAAAATATGTTTGAGTCGGGCTGGTATTGGGTCATTGAAACCCCCTTTGGGTTCGGGTTGGACCTGCCAACCCATAACCCGAATATTAAAAAACTAAAAAAAATTAAAAAATAAAATATGTTATATAATGTTTTAACTTAGTGTTTAATGATTAACTAGACAATAACTTATGGTTAACGTACATAATAATTATGTACTATTGAAATATTATATTTATTAAATCATCATAATTTTTTAAAATAAAATAGATTTTTTAAAAAAACGGGCCGGGTTAACCTAAACTATTTTCAAATAGGGTCGAGTTGAGCTCAACTCGAAACCCAATTTGTTTAATACCCCGGACCTAAAAATGGTATTTAATTATTCTAATATGATCCTTAAAGGCCTAATAGCGCCTAGAGAGTATTGGTAAAGTGAATAAAACCAAAAGAAAGGAGAAAATGCGTAAAACACGAAAAACGCTAAAACGCGCATTAAATGAGTAAAAGAGAAATATGATATCGTTAGAGTCCGAGATGGATTCCTAAGGCTTATTTAGGCCTAATTAGTATACGGGAATAATTCTCGAAGAAAACGGATCCAAATAATGGGTTAAAACGTTAACGGAGTTTTTAAGCACGTTTTTCGAGAAAACCCGAAAACGTGACCTTGGGTGGTCAAACGGACCCGTAAAAATTATAGTTGATTAAATAACTATAATTAAGTATTAATGGAAGCTTAATAACCATTAAAAATGAAGAAACGAGAAAAATCCGAAAAACGGGCCCAGTTAGTGAATAGTGCTAAACCGGGTAAATTAACGAGTGTTTTCTGTTAAAAAAATGAAAAACGCTTCCAGCTTGTATTTTGTGTGGGGCCGATTTTAATTAGTATACACACACACATTTAATTAGCTTTTTAGCTTATTAAGTCACAAGAAGACAAGAAAAATAAAGTAGGGGGTGAATAGTGTAAAAAGGGATATTTTACCCTCTCTCTCTTCTATTCTCTGATTCACATGTTTTTTTCCCCCTTCCAAACTGGGTCTTCTTCTTCCTCTGCACACCATGGCGATTTGTTAAGAGAACAAACAGCACTCACCTTCTCCTTCCCTTATCTTGCTCAAATCAACACCAAATCACACAAGAATACCACAGTTGGATTCCTCTTGTTCAGGGCAACATTTTCCACCCTTCAAAAACTTAAAACCCTCATTTTCATTTCCATGACCGTAGCCTCTATTCAAGCTTGAAGAGGTGTTTTTGAGTCTCCTTCTTCTCCTTAATACTCCAAGGTAAAAAGAAAACCAAAAGCTCCATTTTTACTAGCTTATTCTTGCAAAAAAATCGAATTCCCACGTAAACTCTTTCTTCAATTTTTCCAGCCGGTTTCCTTGGTCTTTTGAGGAGCTGGAAATCTACACGTTTGGTTGCCAAACTCTCCATGGGTATACTTGAAGGTAAACTCCAAACTAAGCCCTAAACTAGCTCTTGAAAAATTCTAGTTTAGTGTGGGATCGGTGAATTAATTAGCTTGTTGGGTACGGAATGGAATGTGATTGTAGCTAGCAATCTAAACTCCATTGGTTGGTGAGAAAACAAGAAGAGGAAGAGAGAACAAGGAAAGGAGGAAGAAGAGAAAAGAAAACAGAAAAACTAGCAAGGTAATGGTTTACCTTAAGTTGGTTTTGTTCTCTGTAAAACACATTTTTGAACGTAAATAATGATCTTGAGTTAGAGTAGTTATGATACTACAATATTGTTGTTTGATGAGTGGAGCTGTTTAATACTGCTTAAGTGAGGGAAATAAGCCATGAGGTTAATCTGTTACATAGGTGATAGCAAGAAGGGACACTACTAGAAAAAACGGATTTACCTACGGACATTTCCGTGGGTAAGTCGTAGGTAATCGTTTATACCCACGGAATACCTTCGGAAACTATCCGTGGGTAAATGCCTCGTCGGTAAATTATTTACCTACCAACATATAATTCCGTCGGTATATACCAACAAAATACCCACGGCTTTTCTCGTTGTTAAACACCTACGGAAAGTCCGTTGGTAAATACCCACGGATGTTATCCTTGTTTGCCACGTGGATACCCACGGAATACCTACGGGAAAAATACCCACGGAACTATCCGTAGGTATTACCCACGGATTACCCACGGACAGTGCTTTGTAGTTTACCCACAGAATACCAACGGAATAATTTACCTACGGAACTTCGCCGTGGGTATTACCTACGGATTACCCACAGACATTGTTCTTCTTTCTTGTGCTGTTTAACCACGGAATACCTACGGGAAAAAATACCCACGAAACCACCCCGTAGGTATTTCCTACGGATTACCCACGGACAATTGGTTTTGGTACCCTCTACAGTTTACCCACAGAATTCCTACGGACACGTTTACCCATGGATATTTCTGTGGGTATTCCGTGGGTAATTATTAGATTTTTTTAAAAAAAGAATTATTACAGCACCCACATTACCACACTTTTTTTTATATACAGCACCAGCTCTTAGCAGGGAATAACAAAAGAGAATATGTTCTAAATGATTCATATTTGAGAATCCTGCATTCAGTGTACACTTCACTGTTGTAAGAACTACCAAAATAAAGTGAGATGGGACACCTTTGTAATACAAATATCAAGTACATCAGCTGTTAGCCCTAACTAAATTTCTAAAGTCTGCACAACAAACCTCTATTTTCAGAAAAGTGGGATGATTCGCAGGCGGCTTCAAAATGGTGCTCCCTGGATTTGGATTTGATACAGCAAACTTCCGTGGCTCTGATGTTGCAGTAGTTGGCATGTTTTTAGCCATGTTAAGCTGTTGCATCCTATAATCTGTTTCTGGACACATATGATCCTCAAGGGCACAATTTCCTCTGATTGATCATGGTCATAACGGACAAGGAATCTACAACGACAGCCTCTTACATAGAGTGCATATATGATGCCGGGGAGATAACCCAGTAAGCACCAAGCAAATCCAGAACTGCACCTGTAATTACAAACGAGAAATAATTAGTGATAAGAACAGCAATCGAGTAGTAATAATGTTTGCAAAGATGAAAGAATCAGTATACTAATTTGTCCTAAAGCAGCCTCTAAATTAGCAACATATAAGAAGAATCAAAGCATTAAGGAACCATATAATCCGTCATTGTCCAGTTTTTTCAAAAACTTTTGGTTGAGGTTCTTAGAACATTAAATCATTGCAAGTTTTCGTCTCTTTTCAAGCTCCAAGATCCATTACGAAACCACACACACTTGCAAATCCAAAGAGAAAGAAGAAAAACAAAACAAGAGCAGCAGAATAGAGAAAGCAAATGACAGCTGAACATAACACTTACATCACAGCCTAAACGCAGGAAAACACCCAAAGGCGGGAGGAGGATCGCAAGGCTACCATGCGCCTCCCAACAATCTTGTAGCTTGGTGCTGAACCCAATAAACTAGCATTGTTACTGAAACAGATATTTACAATTTGTAGTTGCAAATATTCAGATTTTCTTTCTACAATTTCAGAATGAATATTTTGTCTGAACTCTTCTACTTTTTTTGTAGAGAACTCTATCCCTCATAATTACTGAATACAAAGGCTAAGCTTTCAGTGTGAATAAGATATCAGCTTCTCCACCCCTCAGAATTACTGTTAAGTACTAGCACCTAAAAACCCAAACTTGACAATGATCAGTAACCCCAAACCAACACAACTTAGGCCTAAATCATATCTTCACCAGCAGCGTGCCAAGCTAAAATTGATGAAAAACTCTTAGTCATGCATCCGATTGAGGAGAAAAATAAACCACAAGTCATCAGAAGAATTTCAACTCCGCTGTAATACTAGAACAAGCAATGTACAAACCAGATATTTCCCTCAAATAAAAAGATATAAAAGGAGCATACATATTCTCTCATATGGGAGATCAGTAATACTTTACCTACGGCCTAGCTCCCGTGGGTATAATTCATATCATTTACCTACGGGCAATTTTCCGTGGGTAATTATTGGGACTTTCCTAGTTAACATTATAATAATTTACCCACGGCTCACCTCCCGTGGGTATAGGTCATCCCGTTTACCTACGGACAGTTTCCGTGGGTAATTATTGGTTCCAGACTCAGCACGTTAACATTATAATAATTTACCTACGGCCCATTTCCTAGGGTATAAATCATTTTTATTTTCTAGTTTACCTACGGGCCTGTCCCGTGGGTAAATAATGACTAAAGTTTACCTACAGACTTCCCGGTTGGTAAATTCCCCCTTTTGATTCCCCACGGACACACCGTGGGTAATATTTGCCTCCAGTCTTACCTACGGGCATGTACCGTAGGTAATAATTACCTCCAATTTTACCCACGGGAAAATCCGTGGGTAAATTTAGCGCCAATGGGCGCCATTGTTCCCGCGCCACTGCCCACAACATTTACCTACGGTAATGTCCGTGGGTAAAATATACCGTGGGTATTTTGTAGGTGTTGCGTGGGTATTCTGAAGGAATACATCTCCACACCTTACCCGTAGGAGATCCGTGGGTATTCCGTTGTAAAATACCTACGACATGAACCCGTGGGTATTTTCCGTGGGTAAATGGCTATTTTCCAGTAGTGGGAATTAATGTGCTGCTGTAATGATTTTAAGGCTTATATGAACAGGGGTGTAAAACTGGTTTTTGTGAGCTGTTTAGTGTGGTGAGAATGCTTAGAAAGTAGACAAGTGCTGTCAAAATTTGTCTAGGAAACAATGGGCTTGAGTGTGTTAAGGCGTGGAGTTAGAAGGAAGGAAAGAAAAGATTGGAAACTACAACATAAACAAGAACTAGGAATCTGTAACAGAGAAGAAAATTACGGTGGAAATGGGTAAGTTAACAGATGAGTATAGACCATGGATTAGGTTAGTTTTGAATGCATAATCAATGTCAAAACATGCTAGAATATATGTAGGAAGAGTGGGGAAGAAGTTGGTATAAGTTTGGAGTTGTAACATAATAAAAAACATGCATAATTTTTCATTTCTGCAACTGGTCCGGGTTTGTAAACAAGTACACAAACCCGGACCAGGGCTAAAACATGGCAGAATGTTGTAACAGAGGAGTGGTCTGGGTCGGTCCCGTGGGTCGGTCGAGTCCCGAAGCAATTTCGGGGCCGAAAACGCGTTTTTAAGTCCGACCGACCCACCCATGGGTCGGTCGGTGGGTCGGTCCTATAGGCAGGCTAACTTCAAAATGTTGTATCTTCTTCGTTCTAGCTCCGATTTTGAATCCGTTTGCGCCCACGCGTTTGTCTCTTCATCTACTTTACTCCTATCTTGGTTATTCCTCCTGTTTAAACAATAAATGTGTAAGACACCAATGAAACATAAAACTAGAGGAAAACAAGCCAGAGTGGAGAAATGAGCATGAAACGTGTTGATTAAACATATGAAATACACCCCTAAAACATGCTCATTTAGACACTCATCAATAATCCCTTGTTTGATTATGTATGCCTTGTTGTATGTTGTATAAGCTAACATACTTGTATGCCGGTGTGGTCTAACATAGTGCGTAGACCTACTCATAGTGAGTATTGATTGACTAGAAACCCGTTGATCGGGTAGTCTCATAAACAATGGAAATATGCAAACACACACAAGCTATCGATTAAAGTATAACGATAACGCAAACATATGAACTCCCTAGAATGTAAGGAGATGTACGGGTTGAGTAAATACCCGATAACGGTTGGAAAACCATATTGAAACAATCCACGAAATAAATGAGAGTGGAGAGATAAATGAACCTCCATCTAGAGGTTAGTAGATAGTGCAAGATGTGAACTTGTAAGAAAGGTAAAAGAGACCTGAGGGACTATGTAACTCCCTTGAGAAATGGTCGACCTCCTATATGAGGATTTTACCCGGTATAAGAAAATAACCGTAAGTGTAAGTATTTGAAATGTATGGGTAACCCTTGAAACTAAGATTACCCGAATTTAAGTAATGTTCCCTAATCATTAGGAACATCGAGAGAGATGCTCCTAGACTAATATACATAATTATATTACAACTCCGAGAGAGGGGTGCATGGGAATGTGAGAAGTCCGAGAGTAGTCGGACCTATGCGAAGTAGTAGGAACTAAAAGTGAGTTCCGGGAGCTAGTAAAACTAAGCTCAGAAGCCATGAGTTTTGGCTTAAGTATGTATGAAGAGAAACAAGCGAGAAGAGCGTAGGAGACCTGAAGTGTCTCGAGAACTACGTGAGCTTGAGTATTAGTAACCCAAGAGTGTGGGTGAGATAAGTATTAGTAACCCAAGTGAGTGGGTGAGTTAAAGAGTAATAACCCTAGAGTGTGGGTGAGTATAAGTGTAACACCCCTCTCCATAATCACGTAATAATCTCTCTCGTAGCAATAAATAAAACGTCTTACAGCGGAAGAATAAATAATAAATACAATACTCACTCGGGTGTCACCGGCCATTACTCGCCCATGCGAGCAACGAAGCCAACCTACATCCAACTTCCAACATAAATAAACTGCTAACCGTCGTGATAACGAGAAACTCCTATACATCATACTAAGTCCATAAATCATAAACATCGACAAGTGAGCGTCTACCCAATCCTGAATATACATAACCGCACCATAATACAATTCACCATCTTCATTGTTATACAAACAAACTCCCTGTGCGGTAATCAAAATAAACTCTAATTACCCTGTTCTCGCTCTTCGGCTTCGACAATAACAACAACCTGCACAATGAGTGTAGTATCAGCGCTATGCGCTGTGTATGCCGGGCCTGGACCCTAATGGTCACTTAGTCATTTTAACCATCTTTTTATTAGATTGGTTTCATGCTTTACCATTTTACAGCTATAAACAATACTGTAATATATATGTATAATATACATAATCATCCATCCAAATATTCATAACATTTAACCATCCATCCAATCCAAACATTCATTTAATATCACAAACCACAATTGTATATCAAACGTATCGAATAATTCCAGTGTAATGTACAATGTACAATCGCCGTAGCGTATAGTTTCCATAGTTAATTTACCTTGGCCTCATAGGCCCCATCCAAACCATGTTTAATTAATACCAGTTGGGCGTCATGTTAAGACAACCTGATAACCTCACCATGGACAGTAGTCCTCCCGTACACACAAAGGTGCTCATTTCGCCAGAGGTCCGGAGGCCCCTGACTATTCTCTTATGTCTCGTAAGACGTCCATAGAAAAGGCCGTAGCCACCTGACCCACGATCCAAATAGGGCTCGTTGGGTATAACCTGGAGTGGAATCCAATCGGAAACTCCTCAGTGATCACAAATGCGCAACCAAGTAGTTCGTAAACTACCGGGATTCCTCACCTCAACTCATACCATCTCTCTCTCATAATGTTTAAGATCTGCTCTTAGTCTTATGGAGAATATAATTTATTAATTAGCTGCCCAATGGGTCTCACGCATACCTAGAAAGAATCTAGGTTATATTCATGTTCGAGATCCATGCTCTAGAGACCGACAATGTCGTGACTCATACCTAAGTGTTTTACTTAGGTTCCCATATACTTAATATTAATACTATGGTATTATATCAAGTAACCGTCTTGTTATCACAATAACGTATATGTATGTTTATATAAGTCGATGTATAGTCGACGTAGTGTTAGTCCCGTAGGACGCTCGTGCATAATAATTAATGCAGTAACACCCATAATCACATACACGTATCCAAAACACTTAACACACAAGTGATAACAAACAAATCCGAGCCCAAGGAGTTTCCTTAGGACAACTCGGATCAAACCCCTTTACATACCGTTCACCAAGACCTAGGATGCGCAGTGTAGACCACTAGCTCGTCAAGCGCCTCCGTCTGAAGTATGATCTAAACGGTAATAAACTATAAGTCAGTCTCCATGACTAACTACATCAGGTATTTCCGAATAACAAGTAACTCTGACAGTACATCCCTGTATTTCTACAGTTATTTGTTACGGGTTTCTCTAAAACAGTCGGCTTTGTTACTTAATACTCGTACGTCAAAACATTTCGACTGTTAAGTTTAATTCGTTATTTTTCTTAAATCTTATCCACCTTTAACCTTAGGTACATAACCTATAGTTGCATGTATGCATGCGTTATTATATTATATTGTATTATTCTTCATTTGGTATCATTTTCCCACCATCAATTATAATACATTGTATTATATACTCCATTATATTTAGCAAATAATATTTGCATCCAAAAAACTCATAACTTATAGTTCGTAACTATTTTTGTAATAACCACCACCATTAATTTATATGGTTTCCAACCATAATATATATTCATCCTTATATACATTATTCTTGTGTATGTATATATTTACCATATAGGTAAGTTCCATGAGTTATAAAACTCTTATATAATATGTTACATTTTATCATCTTATATTAGATGATTATCCCCATTAGTTGTATTATATTATACAACTTATATTAAGATTATTATCCTAATATTAAGTAACATTTTATGTTGTATATTTACAACTCCTAATGTAACACCCCTCATAACAGTTACGTAATAGTCGCTCACGTGAACAGGAAATAAAGGCGTCTCACAGCGGAAGTAATTACAGTAATAGAACTCACATGGTGTTACTTGCCACCACTCGCCCATGCGAGTGATGTAGCAGTACAACATCTTAACAACATTAAACATAAAGATACAATCCGCAGTGACAACGAGATACCACCTACATTTCTATCTAAGTATCAAAAGCACAACTACTATGAGCATCTAAACATAGTCCAAATCTTACAACCCCTTTCCAGTGGAATCATTTATTACATAACGAGGTATGAACGGTAAATCCAAAATCAACAATGTCCTAACTACCCAATCCCGCACTTCGGCTTCAACGTGTTCAACTACCTGCACAATAAGTGTAGTATCAGCGATAGACGCTGAGTATGCCGGATCTGGACCCTATTGGTCACTTGTCATTTTTAACCGTCTTGATATTAGATTGATTTCATGCTTTGTCATTTTACAGATATGATAAATACTGTAACAACATACATGATTATATAATCATTCATCCAATCCAAACAGTCATATATGGATACATACATTACTGTCATACATCATACAATACAATGGTATTGAGAACTCATTCATCGTACGTTAACAACATCACATAGTACATCACTCGGCCCTCCGGGCCTTCACATATCGTTTGTTTAGGTTAGCACTGTCGGGCGTCAGTTAGGACAACCCGAAATATACTCACTTGGACAGTAGTCCCACGTACACACAAAGGTGCTCACTGCCCTGATCATCCGAAGACTCTGGGACTTATTCACTTTGCCTTTGTAAAGGCGTCCATTTAGGTGGCCAAGGGCCTGGTGCCAACGGTAGCACACTCCGCCGACGATCTATCTAGGCTCGATCAGGATTTAACTAGGGAAGACCCGATACGGGATATCCCAAGAGATCTCTACGCGCGACCAGCAGCCAGTGACTGTCTGGATTAAGGTACATCATCACATTCATTTACACTCCACTGTTAGCTTTGTTAGTTAGATAGTCAGTTGCAGTTTTAGTTATGGAGTACATCACTTAATTTGTTGGCTGCCCTGTGGGTCTTACGCATGCCTAGAATCATTCTAGGTAACATTCACGTTCGAGTCAAAGCTCTAGAGACCGACAATGTCGTGTCCCGTTCCTAAGCATTTTACTTAGGTTATAACTACATACGTGTAATACTTAGCGTATTAAGTCAAGCAACAGTGGTCACAATCACACATTTCACATATGTAGTTTTGTATAACTACATACGTGTCCCGTAGGACGTTCATAAATAAATAATTAATGCAATGAACATAACTACACATCATACACATACATCACATACATACATTCACACAAGTTATTTATCAAACAAATCCGAGCCCGAGGAATTCCTCAGGACAACTCGGATCAAATCCCTTTACATACCGTACACCGTCGTCTAGATTCGTGCAGTGCAGGCCACTAGAGCTTTCGAGCGCGTACGTCGGAAATGCGATCTATTAATACAAGGAACACTAAGCGTCAATCCACATGACAGCACAATTCGGTATTTCTGAATAACGTTTGAAATCCCGATACTATGTCCCCAGACTTAACGTTTGTTACTAGTTAAGGTATTGTTACTTACTAATCCCCTTACTCGTTGTGTGAGTTAGTTCTCGATTTACTTTAGAGCATGAAATCTTACGTTAAACACTTATGACACTTCGTTTGGGATTTATGTAGCACACCAAGGTTATATACTGACCTTAGTATTTTACGTCATCATATACTATAATTTATGTCTTTATTCTTGACAAGTGTTTATATATATATATATATATATATATATATATTATATGTGTGTTAACATGACGGTTCTAGTAAACTATAGTCTTGACCACATAATATTGTTTTGTGTTACACTTGGTTCATGATGTCATATTGTAGGGTATTTCATGTGTCACTAACTTTGTAACATATGGTTTTGGTAACTTCATGCATGTACCGAATGTAATATACACATATGATACACTTGAGCTTCTTTATTATATAATTCTCATTAATCACAATATAACCACATAGCTTATAACGTGTTGTAGAGTACCTAATTTTATAACACCAAACTTTGTAAAGAAATATAGTCCAAAGTTTTATAAGCTCACTTAAGTATGTTAGAGATGTTTTATGTTCATTAGTAACTCAATACCACCCCTTATAACCCTCTGTAACATGGTTATACAGAAGCTCATACATTATTGATATCTGAACAACAACCTCCATATTCCTTCATAGTTCTTGTTTCTAGTTAGTCCAAGTGCTGTTTAATTCTTCCCCACAGTATTACCCCACTAGCTATGGGTGTTAACAACGTTTCAAACTCAAGACTAAACCAATAAGACACTCACATACCTTCTGCACTTAACTACACAGAAACAGCTCAACAGTAACAATCTGAAAGGAGACAGAATCGGTGCCAATTTTGTTTTCTTCTTCTGTCAGACCCTTGACTGGTTTCTAATATTCCAAATGAGTATGCCCACCTAGTAGAGTATATTAGTAGTGTTCTAGGTCCATTATAAAGCCACTACAACTTCTTTAACTCTTCTGAAAATGGGTTATACAGAGAACAATCATGATCGAAACTGAAATACCAATCTGATATCCTCATTCCTATTCCTTTCCTTTGCTCTCGAATTTTGACCTCCAATTTCCCCAAATATTAACACATTTAGTTAGATGTACTGGCAAGGATTTAAGCTCATAAAACTCTCAATATAACCCTTTACACACCCTCTGTCACAGGGTTTTACAGAAACCAACTTTCAGAAAAGCCATAAAACTGAAGTGTCAAATCCTGATATCCCATCTTTTATTCTCTTCTGTTAGTTCACGTATTGACCCTCAAGCTATCACAAATTAGTGACTCTTTTAGTTAAGGCCTTAATCAAGATTCTAAACCAAACAAACCCATCACAACTTGGTTAATGTCCCTGATATGCCATCATACTGAAACTAAACAGAACTGAAACAAAACTCCAAGACTGAAATATAAAACTACTAAACTCTCTTCTGTTCTTCCTTGCTCACGAATTGCCTTTAAGTTCTTCCCAAATTGCTGGCTCAGTTATGCAAGTGTTCTATCAAGCTTCTAATCCCAAACGGAACCCAAAACAGCAAGGGTTACACTCCTGAAAGTCTTGACACAGAACCTGGGAAAAACTGAAAAACTGATGCGCTAGGTGGTTTCCTTGGTCTGGTTTCTTTCTCACTCTGCATGTTATTTATCTTCTTAGTTAGATGTCTTAATATGGTTTTAGACTCTAATCTAGCTCAACACAACCAAGACAACATCTCTCACACCCCTTTACGAAAAATCTGAACTGAAACAGAAAACAGAAGATGTGAACTGCTGTAAACTCCTTTCTGTTGTCTTGTTTTCTGTTATCTAACTTATTTCTTAACTTCCCCAACGTGTCTGGTTACCTAATCATATATTCTAATACAGTTCCAACTCCAAAACAACCCAAGACAATCTCTTTGATGTTACATAATTATCCTCACACAGAAACTGAGACTGAAGAAGAATAACTGAAACAACACTGAAACTGAACTGATGTGTAATTTTCTGCTATTGCTTCCTTCTGCTCCCAAATCCGTTTCCTATTTACTCAACTTGCTTACTCACTTGGTTAAGTAGTTTATCCAGTATTTGACTCACAACACGCCCAAGGTGATACGGTTAAACCCTCTGAAGTTTGCTTATACTGAAACCAGAAAATTCCCATAGCCTAAAACAAAACTGATGTTATGATATTGATTAATTTCTATTCTGTGATCAACTTTCTGTTTTGTATTTAAACTGTTCCTTAACTTCTTCCTAATTAACCACAGCCTGACTTAGATATGTTAGTAATTTTCTAAGATCATTTGCAATTCAGTAAAGCTCCTTCTAGTCCCTCTGTACCCAGCTATACAGAACTGAAAAATAATGCAGAACAGAAACACAAATCTAATATCTTTTCCTTCTGTTTCTCTTCTTATTCTTTCATCTCACTTCTGCCTCTTTTCCCGAACTTCTTATCCAATAGTTACGGGTTTATTCAGGGTTTAACTCCAAGACAGTCCCAAAACGATATTGTCTTACCTTCTGTAACTTCAGTATACAGGAACCAAAACTGTAAAGACCTGAACCTGGTAATTGTACAGTGCCTCTTTAAGTTTTCTTTTTATTCATTAATCAGTCTTCCAATCCTCCCCAGAGTGTTTCCCCTCTGAGTCAAGTGTTTAGCAAGATTTTGAACTCAAAACAACCCAAATAACTCCATGAATCCCACAAATATACTTATTATACCGAAACTTAAAAACTAAAAAAAAAACTGATACATACGAGCTGGTGGTTATCTTCTATCCTTCTTTTGTTCATTGGTCTGATTTCTATTCCACCCAAATGGTTTAGCTCTCTAGTTAAACCCAATGAAATTTTAACTCTCAAAGCAGACCCATAATGTCACTATTTCTACTGAGACAGGTTTACACAGAAACCAGAAAATTCAGAAACTGATAACCCAATCTTGGCATTCTTCTGTTACCTACCCGTGTTCTAATATATTGACTGATCTTCCCTAGATTCCCCAGCTGTTAGTTATATATGTTTCTTGATATAGTTTTGGCTTTAAACAACCCAAGGCAATCAAGGGCTACGCTACTGAAACTGCAATAGAAACAGAGGGTATAATTGGTGCATATGTTTTCTATTCTTTGAAGGTGTTGTCTGTTTTTGTTTCTTGTTTTTCAAACCTCTCATTTTAGATACTTAGTCACGTGCACTAGTAATGTACTAGTTGTGTTAGGTTCGTAAACAATTTCACACCACCCCGTGACACCCCTGAACAATCAGTGTACAGAAGCTCATTGTTACAGGTTTCGAAGCAAACAATTGAAACCTGACAGTTTGTCTGGTTTCTAATTATTGCATCAGTTTAGGGAACAGCTCACCTCTTTCTCTCTTAGTTGTTCCCCTTGGTTGTTTCTTGGCACGATGTGAAGCTCCCAACACTTGATTATTCGACAGCAACTGAGGAAAACATGTTAGGATTGAGTAGTCTGAGAATGAAATGACAGGAAGTAGGGAAGAATCTGTTACAGAAACTTCACCTTCGAGCTAAGTTTCTGGGGAGTTTTCTTGCAACTCATGCTCCTGGGATTTTCGAACAAGGTTCATAGGAAACTTTATGAGGCAGTTACCCCTGAAAAAGGTAGGATAGCTGAGTGTAGGAGTTGTATTGCTCTGGCATCAGTAGACATGGAAAATAGACTGTAACAGCGTGGCTTCTGGATCTATCCTTGGTAGAGTCAGGAAGCTGATTTGTTTGCTCCAGGAGTTTTCACCAGGAAATGCATGAATGCGCTGGGCACTTGCGCGAGACAAACACAGATTAGATGGGTTATAGTCAGGCAATGGTTTAAGAAGAGAGATGTGTTCATTTACCTGGCTAGTTTCACATTCACGCAGAGACAAGGAAGAACAGACGCTGGAAAGTTGGTTCGAAGTATTACCTTATGTTAGCCTCGAGGAGGAATAAAGCACTTCACGGTTTCAATCCTCCAGAGAGTGTTATGCGAAGGCTGAGGGGGAAAAATGAGTTAGGAAGCAAAGAAAGATTCTCGGTATGACAACAGAGGGAATAACAGTGGATGAGCAATTGGTAGGATTTCCTCACCTGCGATCAGAACTGAATCGCACGCTTCAGGTGAGCTCTTGCATGGAGAAGCTCAGTTTTGAGTTGAGATGCTGAGATACTGACTCAAGAGACAAAGACTTGGTGGCTTTATCGGTTCATGTTATTTGCTGATGCGTGGGAGTTTCAAAAGGCGACCGTGATGCCCAGCCTTTACTACGGTCAAGATAGTGTATGTGGTTGCAAGTTACAAGGAGCTGTCATGGGCGATTGAGAAAAATATGTAGGTCTGTCGCGTTGAGATTTGAAGCCGTCTTGGTTTGTGATATCTAAATCAGAGGAGAATGTCGAGTGTGAATCTTTCTTTTCTGTAACTTTAGTGGTGAGACTACTAGTTATGGTTCGTGGGTAGTTTATACTAAATTCGAGCACAGCTTAAGCGGTTAAGGTCTCGGGATAGGTACGAGAGGTCTCGGTTTCGAATCCCGGTTAGAGCATGTTGCTCTTTTTTTTTTTGTTTCAGTCCTATTAAGCCCATTTATTGTATATAGGTGACTATATTAATATGTAGCGTTACTAGTTGTATGTATATATATATATATACGACTATTTTTATTTGTCGCGTTTTGATTATATGTACAACGTTATAATCTTGTAACGTTATGTACATTTACATATATATCCGTATGTATATAAGTACGGTAATAATAACTGTTCGTTTGTTCGCAGGTTATTACTTGCTTGATTATTTATACTTTAATATAGCTATTTATATATTAAAATAGCATTTAATTATTTAGGGGTATTTCAGTCTACCCCCCTTAAGGAGACTTCGTCCCGAAGTCGTCTTTCTCGAGTGATTTATAACAACTATCCATATAGCCATGGTGCACATCTATTTGATGTGGCGATACCTAAGCGGTACAATATAACTGAATTTATAAGGAGTGTACACACACACACATATATATATATATATATATATATATATATATATATATATATATATATATATATATATATATATATATATATAGTCATACAACCACTCATACATGTTCACAACATACACATATGCGCAATGCGCAAACAGCCTATCAACCAGATAATCAATTCGTACACGTATGTCCCGAAGTCGCTTTACTTCAATAGGTGTATTAATAACTACCCTTATAATCCCATAATGTATATCTATGTGATATATCATTTACACATATCATGTTGTGCTAATGCCGCACATAGCCTTTATTGTGGCGTTAATTCAAACATATATGGATATAGGTGATCCATCAGCACCATTATTTCCTATCAGTTCTACCAATCCTGACAACCTCCCCGAGGTGTCATATCATAACACCATTCCACATTTCGTACCTAAGCGATACCCTAGGTAATCAATCTACAAGGTACAACAATATATATATATCACAGTATCATTAAGCAAGTACTACACCTGGGTGTAAACACGTCATTAAGTATTTCATAAAATTCATACATACGAGTGCACATCTCACACAAACAAATCAACCACGTACGCCCCGCGTACCCAACAACACCAACAAAATGAACAAACAACATTCAACAATCAACATCGTGTGCCTCGCACACCCACAAACATACCAACAATCAACATCGTATGCCCCGCATACCCACAAACTATTGTATGTCCCGCATACGAAATACACCAACAACAACTGTGAACAACAAAATTCAGTGAGAACATGTGCACAGGCAAGAGGTTCTACCCCCCTTAAAAAGGGTTACGCCCCCGTACCCCACAAGTATTCGACAACCGCTCCACAAGGAGCGCTGGATACTTGACTCTCATAGAGTTGTCTAACTCTCATGTGGTGTTTTCACCTTTGGAGTAGATTATTCTCATATCAGAGAGATAGGTATGACTCTAGCCCCTTCGGCTCTTAAATATGTATAAAGGGTGAGGCACGTATTTGTGCTCTCTCCCAAGTTCGTTCTATGGGCCCACTCGCTCTGTATGAGGTGCAGACCCATGAACATAGGCTCAATTTCCCTCTTTTCATTACCGTGTGTCTTCTTATTTGGATCACTAGCACACATTCGGTTGTCTTCTCCCACTGATATTCAGCTTGAGGTATAATATGACATTGGCTCTTGTTAGTACTTGGTGCTCTTTGCACTTGTCTTGGTAATACGAAGACGTACCAGCCTACATGTCCACGTAGATGATTGTTGTCATCCGTGTCTCCGGGTGGTTTTGTTCCAGAGTAATACACTGTTGTAGTTCTTTGATACACACTCTTGTTGATATCCATTGTATCTTTCTGTATTTCCACTAGATTAATAACCGCACAAGTGCAATACCAAAACACTCAGTCCTACAGAGTGCAGAGGCGTAAACTCTCAGCAGCTATTATCTAAAGACTCAAACAGATAAGATGAGCGAATCATCATGTGAGTGGTACATTCAAGTCCATTATTCCTTCTCAAGGTATCTGCTAGCATTTAGCTTGTCTCTTATCATTGCGTAGTCACGCGTTTATGTTCACATCATCTGGTAGATTCCTCTGGATTGCAAGAACTTGCATGATCCTTATGAGGGTTCTACGTATTATTCGTCCATATAGTGGTTTCTTGTGTCTGTCGTCTGCTTCGTCATCTCCGAAGGGTCTCCTTGTCTTCACTGTGTATCGTCTGCTACTCTGTGTTGTAGGTTTTTGGTTTCTCTAGCCCGTTGGTTAACTGCGGCTCTTCTCGTCCATCTTCGAGGTACTCTGCATCACTGTCCGTAGTACGGAGTTGACTACTTCTCGTGTTCCTAACACTACTTGTCTACATGCATGGGGTACCGTACTGATACATTACTACTTACCTGACTAACCTATAAATAAGTCTGTCAGGCCCACATGCTCCTATCGGAGTGCGGTCGTCCCATGTCTCGTTTAGTGAACTGGTAGCGTCCGTCACACGACTATGGTGAAGTATTCTATTGTCAATCTCCCTTTCGATGGATGTCCTTGTTGTAGTCCGATGTTGATTGGTCCGCAATGTTGGTTATCTTGTCGTAGGTTCTAATGTTCTAGCAGTATGGTGGTAAGGTGGTTGGGACATTATTTTTGTTCCCTGGACTCCTGTCCTTAGTAACATATTAGTGGTAGCACTTGGTTGCTAACCGGTTGAACGTTAAACGTTGATTCGTCTGTATGGTTGCAATCGTTTATGTAATATTGGCGCTGAGGTTGCAATGTCAGTTCTCCTATCTCGATCTCGATGAGTATATACATAATTCTTTCCTCCAGTTTTAATCGTTATCATATCTTACCTATGCTTCCCTATACGGCGTAGGGTAAGTTCTCATACTTGGGTATTTATACGCGTTCTTTCTCGCGTTTACTTGGGTGTATTGTAGATTGTATGATTGCTTGAGCAATTTGGGTCTTCATTTTCCAACCATTCTCATTGATGGTACTGCAAATGAGTTATTTTTTTGCAAATATTATAAGTGAATCCTTGTATGTCACTTCTCATAAGATCAGGTTCGTCCATTAGGACTAAACATTTATCACTATTAGTGATTAGCATTACATGCTGGTATATACTCCTGGTATTCAGCTAGAAAGTAATGTCTTTGTTGTTACTTATTGTTTAGTGCTAGTTATTTGTAACTGCAGTTATTTATATTTCGGTTGCGCGGTATGGCGCCCGTTAGTAATTCATCATTGCTATTCATATTGCGTACGGTGTGTACCGTTGCTCCCTTGTTTCGTTATTTTAACGTTGATCTTGCTATTTTAGTAGTATACCTGGAAAGGTAGTTGGAGTCGGTGTTCCCGGTCCCCTGAGCTTATGCCTCTTATTTGTACATTAGGTACTTGCGTACTCGCGCTATTTAGCGTTTGGTTAAGTGTTTGCCATTGTTTTAATTTGAACATTCGTTCACAACAGTGAATGACATGTTTTCTCTTTTTTTTTTAATATATCTACACTTATCATTTTCACATGGTTAGATGTTAATGGCGGTGGCCATTTTTCCACTTAGGATTTGTTTCATAATCGGTATGATATTGATAATACATATAGAACTTAATCTTGACGTTGATTAGTTGTGACTGTACATAACAGTATATGGCACTCCTTGGTAAAGGTAGTGCTCAGAGGTGGTAATTATTCGTGTGTTCATCATTATGAAGGTATTGGTAATATCCGTATTACGGTAGAATTGTTCTTTTCATTCTTGGTCCATCTGTGGACTGATACGTTTTTCTAATTCGCTCGTGTTCATCACGGGTTGGCGTATACATGAATATAGTTAGTAAACTATAAGTTACATTTATTATAAAGTTAAAATGTTATAACGTGTGATATGTATACGTTTTATTAAATAGGTGGCAATACTGTGATAATGGAAAGTATTAGGAGTTGATGGAAATAAGAGTTTTGATGTATGTGCCTTCCGGCAATAATATAGTTTTCATTAAAGGTATGGGTTATAATATTTAGTGAGGAAATCGAATTTATAACCTAAGGTTAGTATAAAATAAGACCTTAGGAATTTTAAATATATGTCCTGAAATGTGACGAGATTTTAAGATAAGTTCTTAATATAAGTAGCATAATATAATGTATCAAATCGAATGATCATCTCACATTGTTATGATAATGAAAGTGTGTCATAGGATATAATACACGTAAGAGAATAAATCATGAGATATAGATGTAAGTGAATAAATATATAAATACTGCGCATACGATATAGTCGGAAATTGTATGGCCGCGATCGTTATACGATCGTATTTCCTTCATAGTTTTATTTGTATGATTTAATATATATGCAACGTAACTGTTAATCGCAAGTTTCCCTTGTTAGTTGTTTGTAACTGGGATACTGCCGTTTGTTTATCCTTACTATTATTAATTTTGGCAACTTGTGAAGAGTTTCAGGAGTCATACGACTCTGGTGTGATCAGCACCAGTGTTGCACTAACCTTTCACCCCAATTTGTGGTTGGTTTTTCCTTGATCCCCGGGAATCAGGTTTCACCGTCCACTTCCAATTCAGCCATTTAATGGTCTGTTAATTAAATTATGTTATCTTGGCTTCTAAGCCCGTGTCATTGCATTCGTTCTCGTTTAGTAGTTATAATTTGTTATGGGCTGGTGTGCCCCTTGTATTGCGTTACTCGGGCTCGTCGGTCCCCTTAGAGGTTGCAGGCCTCGTATCTTAGTGGTTTATTGCAACAATGGTAGTTCTGTAGTTTATTAAAGGGGTACAATTGTTTGGTGATTATTGGTAGCCATGGTGTCGTACCATAGGTCTATACAGTTCACAGTATTCGTTGTAATGATAATAGCAGTGGTAACTACAGTTGTAATTGTTTGCAGCACTTGCAGTGGCAAGTGCGCGGGGTAGACGAAATCATTAGTACATTGTTCAAATCAGCGCTTGCAGTTGCAAGCGCACCATGCAAGTAGAGTTGTCGGTTTCCGACTTGCTTGTTTCACTGCTGCATTAGTTGCTTAAGTACTGTTAGAAAGATTGTTCATGAATAAGAAAATATTTGGATTTGGGAAATTTTTCCTGACCACATTGTCATTAGAATAATCAAGTCCTCACTCACATTATATTCATAGTAGCGTATACGTTTGGACTTTGTCTCCCTACAGGTACCGCCACGACAGGGTCCTAGTGTCACGGTATTGTGTGTACACAAGTTTAGGATTGAAGTTTGGACATAACCGGACGGTATCCTCACAAAGTTCCTCTACGTTCTCAAGATAATTTCTTTTTACAGTTTGGTGGCTAAGGGTCCCACTACGTGCGACGGTCTCGCGGAGTTCATGGTGCTCCTTGTCCGCTTGCCCTGATGTTCTTGGGTGACCCTTTCCACGATTTTATAGTAGTAGTGACACTCGCCTCTGGCAGTGTCTATTGATACGGCGCTTGGTCGTCAATGGAGGTATGACATTGAAGTTGTATTAATGTTACAGGAGCAGGAATTATTCATTCGCTGCGAGAGTGTTTGGACCGTCCGTTGGGCTTGGTAGCCCTTTTCTCTCTATATCCGGGGATTATATTTCTCAGTTGTTTTATACTCATTGGGTTGTGGCGGGAGGGGTACTGTCGGCGGTAGTTCGTATTGGACTTCCACATGAAAGTGGACTGTCGCCAATGTACTCATGACGTTTGTGTCTCCTCCTGGCTGAGCTCTCAGCTTGACCTTAACAGGGGTAATATTCCAGGGCCTTTATGCCCTTGGTCAGCTTCCTGGCTCACCCCACCACTAGATGTCGGTATTACCGTTCGTCTTCTCAATAACACACCATAATACAATTAACTCATTTGTGTGCCCCAAGGGCTAACACTTGCAGGCCAAAGGCTCTGCCAACACATAATTTCATTAAGACACAGACGTTTCGTACCTCACAAACGTTTCCCAAGTTCCCAAATCCTAAGCTCACTGTCTTAACCTAGTATCTCGTCATCAGAGCGGTACTCCGCTCTGATACCACTTTTGTAACACCCCTCATAACAGTTACGTAATAGTCGCTCACGTGAACAGGAAATAAAGGCGTCTCACAGCGGAAGTAATTACAGTAATAGAACTCACATGGGTGTTACTTGCCACCACTCGCCCATGCGAGTGATGTAGCAGTACAACATCTTAACAACATTAAACATAAAGATACAATCCGCAGTGACAACGAGATACCCCCTACATTTCTATCTAAGTATCAAAAGCACAACTACTGTGAGCATCTAAACATAGTCCAAATCTTACAACCCCTTTCCAGTGGAATCATTTATTACATAACGAGGTATGAACGGTAAATCCAAAATCAACAATGTCCTAACTACCCAATCCCGCACTTTGGCTTCAACGTGTTCAACAACCTGCACAATAAGTGTAGTATCAGCGATAGACGCTGAGTATGCCGGATCTGGACCCTATTGGTCACTTGTCATTTTTAACCGTCTTGATATTAGATTGATTTCATGCTTTATCATTTTACAGATATGATAAATATTGTAACAACATACATGATTATATAATCATTCATCCAATCCAAACAGTCATATATGGATACATACATTACTGTCATACATCATACAATACAATGGTATTGAGAACTCATTCATCGTACGTTAACATCATCACATAGTACATCACTCGGCGCTCCGGGCCTTCACATATCGTTTGTTTAGGTTAGCACTGTCGGGCGTCAGTTAGGACAACCCGAAATATACTCACTTGGACAGTAGTCCCACGTACACACAAAGGTGCTCACTGCCCTGATCATCCGAAGACTCTGGGACTTATTCACTTTGCCTTTGTAAAGGCGTCCATTTAGGTGGCCAAGGGCCTGGTGCCAACGGTAGCACACTCCGCCTGACGATCTATCTAGGCTCGATCAGGATTTAACTAGGGAAGACCCGATACGGGATATCCCAAGAGATCTCTACGCGCGACCAGCAGCCAGTGACTGTCTGGATTAAGGTACATCATCACATTCATTTACACTCCACTGTTAGCTTTGTTAGTTAGATAGTCAGTTGCAGTTTTAGTTATGGAGTACATCACTTAATTTGTTGGCTGCCCTATGGGTCTTACGCATGCCTAGAATCATTCTAGGTAACATTCACGTTCGAGTCAAAGCTCTAGAGACCGACAATGTCGTGTCCCGTTCCTAAGCATTTTACTTAGGTTATAACTACATACGTGTAATACTTAGCGTATTAAGTCAAGCAACAGTGGTCACAATCACACATTTCGCATATGTAGTTTTGTATAAGTCGATCTATAGTCGACGTAGTATTAGTCCCGTAGGACGTTCGTGCATAAATAATTAATGCAATGAACATAACTACACATCATACACATACATCACATACATACATTCACACAAGTTATTTATCAAACAAATCCGAGCCCGAGGAATTCCTCAGGACAACTCGGATCAAATCCCTTTACATACCGTACACCGTCGTCTAGATTCGTGCAGTGCAGGCCACTAGAGCTTTCGAGCGCGTACGCCGGAAATGCGATCTATTAATACAAGGAACACTAAGCGTCAATCCACATGACAGCACAATTCAGTATTTCCGAATAATGTTTGAAATCCCGATACTATGTCCCCAGACTTAACGTTTGTTACTAGTTAAGGTATTGTTACTTACTAATCCCCTTACTCGTTGTGTGAGTTAGTTCTCGATTTACTTTAGAGCATGAAACCTTACGTTAAACACTTATGACACTTCGTTTGGGATTTATGTAGCACACCAAGGTTATATACTGACCTTAGTATTTTACGTCATCATATACTATAGTTTATGTCTTTATTCTTGACAAGTGTTTATATATATATATATATATATATATAGTATGTGTTTAACATGACGGTTCTAGTAAACTATAGTCTTGACCACATAATATTGTTTTGTGTTACACTTGGTTCATGATGTCATATTGTAGGGTATTTCATGTGTCACTAACTTTGTAACATATGGTTTTGGTAACTTATGCATGTACCGAATGTAATATACACATATGATACACTTGAGCTTCTTTATTATATAATTCTCATTAATCACAATATAACCACATAGCTTATAACGTGTTGTAGAGTACCTAATTTTATAACACCAAACTTTGTAAAGAAATATAGTCCAAAGTTTTATAAGCTCACTTAAGTATGTTAGAGATGTTTTATGTTCATTAGTAACTCAATACCACCCCTTATAACCCTCTGTAACATGGTTATACAGAAGCTCATACATTATTGATATCTGAACAACAACCTCCATATTCCTTCATAGTTCTTGTTTCTAGTTAGTCCAAGTGCTGTTTAATTCTTCCCCACAGTATTACCCCACTAGCTATGGGTGTTAACAACGTTTCAAACTCAAGACTAAACCAATAAGACACTCACATACCTTCTGCACTTAACTACACAGAAACAGCTCAACAGTAACAATCTGAAAGGAGACAGAATCGGTGCCAATTTTGTTTTCTTCTTCTGTCAGACCCTTGACTGGTTTCTAATATTCCAAATGAGTATGCCCACCTAGTAGAGTATATTAGTAGTGTTCTAGGTCCATTATAAAGCCACTACAACTTCTTTAACTCTTCTGAAAATGGGTTATACAGAGAACAATCATTATCAAACTGAAATACCAATCTGATATCCTCATTCCTATTCCTTTCCTTTGCTCTCGAATTTTGACCTCCAATTTCCCCAAATATTAACACATTTAGTTAGATGTACTGGCAAGGATTTAAGCTCATAAAACTCTCAATATAACCCTTTACACACCCTATGTCACTGGGTTTTACAGAAACCAACTTTCAGAAAAGCCATAAAACTGAAGTGTCAAATCCTGATATCCCCTCTTTTATTCTCTTCTGTTACTTCACGTATTGACCCTCAAGCTATCACAAATTAGTGACTCTTTTAGTTAAGGCCTTAATCAAGATTCTAAACAAACAAACAAACCCATCACAACTTGGTTAATGTCCCTGATATGCCATCATACTGAAACTAAACAGAACTGAAACAAAACTCCAAGACTGAAATATAAAACTACTAAACTCTCTTCTGTTCTTCCTTGCTCACGAATTGCCTTTAAGTTCTTCCCAAATTGCTGGCTCAGTTATGCAAGTGTTCTATCAAGCTTCTAATCCCAAACGGAACCCAAAACAGCAAGGGTTACACTCCTGAAAGTCTTGACACAGAACCTGGGAAAAACTGAAAAACTGATGCGCTAGGATTGGTTTCCTTGGTCTGGTTTCTTTCTCACTCTGCATGTTATTTATCTTCTTAGTTAGATGTCTTAATATGGTTTTAGACTCTAATCTAGCTCAACACAACCAAGACAGCATCTCTCACACCCCTTTACGAAAAATCTGAACTGAAACAGAAAACAGAAGATGTGAACTGCTGTAAACTCCTTTCTGTTGTCTTGTTTTCTGTTATCTAACTTATTTCTTAACTTCCCCAACGTGTCTGGTTACCTAATCATATATTCTAATACAGTTCCAACTCCAAAACAACCCAAGACAATCTCTTTGATGTTACAGAATTATCCTCACACAGAAACTAGGACCTGAAGAAGAAAAACTGAAACAACACTGAAACTGAACTGATGTGTAATTTTCTGCTATTGCTTCCTTCTGCTCCCAAATCCGTTTCCTATTTACTCAACTTGCTTACTCACTTGGTTAAGTAGTTTATCCAGTATTTGACTCACAACACGCCCAAGGTGATACGGTTAAACCCTCTGAAGTTTGCTTATACTGAAACCAGAAAATTCCCATAGCCTAAAACAAAACTGAAGTTATGATATTGATTAATTTCTGTTCTGTGATCAACTTTCTGTTTTGTATTTAAACTGTTCCTTAACTTCTTCCTAATTAACCACAGCCTGACTTAGATATGTTAGTAATTTTCTAAGATCATTTGCAATTCAGTAAAGCTCCTTCTAGTCCCTCTGTACCCATATACAGAACTGAAAAATAATGCAGAACAGAAACACAAATCTAATATCTTTTCCTTCTGTTTTCTCTTATTCTTTCATCTCACTTCTGCCTCTTTTCCCGAACTTCTTATCCAATAGTTACGGGTTTATTCAGGGTTTAACTCCAAGACAGTCCCAAAACGATATTGTCTTACCTTCTGTAACTTCAGTATACAGGAACCAAAACTGTAAAGACCTGAACCTGGTAATTGTACAGTGCCTCTTTAAGTTTTCTTTTTATTCATTAATCAGTCTTCCAATCCTCCCCAGAGTGTTTCCCCTCTGAGTCAAGTGTTTAGCAAGATTTTGAACTCAAAACAACCCAAATAACTCCATGAATCCCACAGATATACTTATTATACCGAAACTCAAAAACTAAAAAAAAAAACTGATACATACGAGCTGGTGGTTATCTTCTATCCTTCTTTTGTTCATTGGTCTGATTTCTATTCCACCCAAATGGTTTAGCTCTCTAGTTAAAACCCAATGAAATTTCAACTCTCAAAGCAGACCCATAATGTCACTATTTCTACTGAGACAGGTTTACACAGAAACCATAAAATTCAGAAACTGATAACCCAAGCTTGGCATTCTTCTGTTACCTACCTGTGTTCTAATATATTGACTGATCTTCCCTAGATTCCCCAGCTGTTAGTTATATATGTTTCTTGATATAGTTTTGGCTTTAAACAACCCAAGGCAATCAAGGGCTACGCTACTGAAACTGCAATAGAAACAGAGGGTATAATTGGTGCATATGTTTTCTATTCTTTGAAGGTGTTGTCTGTTTTTGTTTCTTGTTTTTCAAACACTCTCACTTTTAGATACTTAGTCACGTGCACTAGTAATGTACTAGTTGTGTTAGGTTCGTAAACAATTTCACACCACCCCGTGACACCCCTGAACAATCAGTGTACAGAAGCTCATTGTTACAGGTTTCGAAAGCAAACAATTGAAACCTGACAGTTTGTCTGGTTTCTAATTATTGCATCAGTTTAGGGAACAGCTCACCTCTTTCTCTCTTAGTTGTTCCCCTTGGTTGTTTCTTGGCACGATGTGAAGCTCCCAACACTTGATTATTCGACAGCAACTGAGGAAAACATGTTAGGATTGAGTAGTCTGAGAATGAAATGACAGGAAGTAGGGAAGAATCTGTTACAGAAACTTCACCTTCGAGCTAAGTTTCTGGGGAGTTTTCTTGCAACTCATGCTCCTGGGATTTTCGAACAAGGTTCATAGGAAACTGTATGAGGCAGTTACCCCTGAAAAAGGTAGGATAGCTGAGTGTAGGAGCTGTATTGCTCTGGCATCAGTAGACATGGAAAATAGACTGTAACACGTGGCTTCTGGATCTCACCTTGGTAGAGTCAGGAAGCTGATTTGTTTGCTCCAGGAGTTTTCACCAGAAAATGCATGAATGCGTTGGGCACTTGCGCGAGACAAACACAGATTAGATGGGTTATAGTCAGGCAATGGTTTAAGAAGAGAGCTGTGTTCATTTACCTGGCTCGTTTCACATTCACACAGAGACAAGGAAGAACAGACGCTGGAAAGTTGGTTCGAAGTATTACCTTCTGTTAGCCTCGAGGAGGAATAAAGCACTTCACGGTTTCAATCCTCCAGAGAGTGTTATGCGATGGCTGAGGGGGAAAAATGAGTTAGGAAGCAAAGAAAGATTCTCGGTATGACAACAGAGGGAATAACAGTGGATGAGCAATTGGTAGGATTTCCTCACCTGCGATCAGAACTGAATCGCACGCTTCAGGTGAGCTCTTGCATGGAGAAGCTCAGTTTTGAGTTGAGATGCTGAGATACTGACTCAAGAGACAAAGACTTGGTGGCTTTATCGGTTCATGTTATTTGCTGATGCGTGGGAGTTTCAAAAGGCGACCGTGATGCCCAGCCTTTACTACGGTCAAGATAGTGTATGTGGTTGCAAGTTACAAGGAACTGTCATGGGCGATTGAGAAAAATATGTAGGTATGTCGCGTTGAGATTTGAAGCCGTCTTGGTTTGTGATATCTAAATCAGAGGAGAATGTCGAGTGTGAATCTTTCTTTTCTGTAACTTTAGTGGTGAGACTACTAGTTATGGTTCGTGGGTAGTTTATACTGAATTCGAGCACAGCTCAAGCGGTTAAGGTCTCGGGATAGGTACGAGAGGTCTCGGTTTCGAATCCCGGCTAGAGCATGTTGCTCTTTTTTTTTTTCAGTCCTATTAAGCCCATTTATTGTATATAGGTGACTATATTAATATGTAGCGTTACTAGTTGTATGTATATATATATATATATATATATATATATATATATATATATATATATATATACGACTATTTTATTTGTCGCGTTTTGATTATATGTACAACGTTATAATCTTGTAACGTTATGTACATTTACATATATATCCGTATGTATATAAGTACGGTAATAATAACTGTTCGTTTGTTCGCAGGTTATTACTTGCTTGATTATTTATACTTTAATATAGCTATTTATATATTAAAATAGCATTTAATTATTTAGGGGTATTTCACCTAAGGTTTATTCAATAAATACCTTAGTTTATAAATCCCATTTATTTATAGTCTGTCACATTATTTAATGTGAATATCCTTCCTTATATTAACTCCACCTAAACCATATAGTTGTTATAACATTTATAACATAGTAGACCATATTCTAAAATTCATTTTCCAACTCTTAATATTTCGGTACAGCCCTTGAATTTATTTAAATTCTATTTTGACCACATAACATTATGTAATGTTATACCATATACCAATATCATATATATGATATTTTTATTTCCTTTAATTTATAACCTATAGTTTTTATACAAAACTATTATATATTGCCGCATAGGCACATATATTAAACCTTATTCTTTTCCATAAACCATAGTTTCCTTTATTTACAAAATCACCCCATAATTTATACCATGTTATATATACCATATAATATAACATTTCTAACTTATAAAAAGGGTATAACCTATGGTTATATTTTGTAAATTCCGAACAGACCTCAAAACTGTTCTATAATTGCCATTTGGCCCTATTTATAACATATAGTTTTATAATATCATTAAAACTATATATTATACACATATCTTATTAAATACCCTTATATAATTCTAAAAGTCACCAAATTTCACCAAAGGGTTATAATTACCCTTACTAACCCATATATTTTCGGTATTTGCTATACCACCACATATATTTCTCCAAAGTGTAATAATGACATAATAACTATATATTATACATATATAGTTTATCTTAATTCCAAAATCAACCAAATAAATTCCTAAAAGTTCCTAATAGCCCATGGGTGTTTATAATACCATTATACACCCTTAACTTTCGGAAACAACATATTTACCACATATGTTATAAAATTGTTACAATAAAATACCTATCTTATTATAAAACCTTAAATAAGTTATTTAACTTATCTAATTTGGTCAAAACCTACCATATGGTCAAGGTTGACCACCCTAATTTATTCCTTGACCAATAATTTCCATATAATACGGTTTGGTACCCATACTTTCTAGAAATTACCATTTAACCCCAAAACTTTATATAATCTTATAATTTTTATATAAACTTATTTAAACCTCCAATTTTCGGCTATATCCTTTTATAGCCCCCAAATTTAATTTAATTACACCTAACACCCAATTCCTTGCGGTAATTTATTTTTAGCACCTAAACTTAATTAAAAGCAAATAAATGCATAAATAAATGGCCTAAAGTACATGGCCTTATTACAAACATTAGCTTATAAAATGAATTACATATAAATGCCCAAAAATGCATTAAACTCTCGGCTTTACCACCATCTTTTCAATATTTACCAATTTTCCACATAATGTCTTAAATTTGACAATTATGTTAATTAATTAGTTATAAAATTTACTAAACCATTCCTTAATCACCTAAGGTCAAAATAAGACCTTAATAATACCATTCACTCACGGCACATTTATATAAATATGTATAAACACATATTAATATACCAAGTGTAGGTTTAAGTGATTTATACCTTGTTTTTGCCTAGTTAAGGCCTTGTTTGGCCACGGCCTGCTTAGGATAAAATTTCCACAGCATCATTTACATGTTTTCAAACAGAAATTAAGGCATGGTTAGTCTCCAAGCAAGATCTAACCATAAGAAGTGTTTAATGTCAATTTTCCAAGTAAATTTTACCTTAAAATACCAAGGTATATATGGATGTCCTCGGCCTGTATTTACAGTAGGTAAATAGCATCAAAAGAGCTACTAAAACCAAGCTTTAAACTGGTATAACTCAGATTAGAAGATGGCTAATTTGTACCTTGATTAAAATGCCAAAAATGGTGTTTTTGGCTTGGATCTGGCTATACCTTGAAGCTCTTGGTATACCAACTGAATAATTATGTTAAGATGAAGATAATAAGCCTAGGAAACAAGGTTTCACAACCGGATTTGAAAGGAATTGCAAGATAAGTGCTTAAAGCACATTTTTGTACCTTAAGAACAAGATTAGCTTTCTCCACCTTCTTCCCTTGTTAATGCCGAGATATACCCTCCATTTCACCTCCAAAACAACCTAGAAACATTGATGGAAATGGTTTATGCTTTGCTCCATGGAAAGAGGAAAGAATTGTGAAGAAAATGAACATAAAATGGCTTAATAAGCTTACCTATGTCAATTGTTGTTCTCCTCTGTTCTTGGTGTGTTAGCCATGGTTTTAGAGAAGCAAATGGAGAGGATGGAGCTGCTGTGTCGGCAGGGAGGAAGGCAAATGAAGAATAAGTGAGCTAATATGCTTTTAATGACATTATTTGTTACTTTTTGGAATAGTACTTGATGACTCATGATAATAGCTGGCTAATTGATTAAAGATGCTGATTGAGTGGGCATGACAGCACATAAGGGGCGGCAGCCCTTGGTCAATACCATGGGTGACTTTGACCATGGTCAAAGGTATGTATTTAAATGTTATTTTTGGGTACTATTCATACTAAATTTCTAATTTTGATTTTATTTTCAAACTTTGATTTAGACTTTAAAATATAGTCTATCATGTCACATTAATGATTTAAAGAACATACTCTAGTCTTTAAAATGACAAAAAGTCATTATCTTAGAGCTCATGCACAAAAACGTGCTTTAAGGTATTGTAGTGCACATTTTTAGTCACAGGGTGTTTCTGAGCTCTGTTTTCTTTGAGAACAGTTTTGTTGTGTTCCTTACATGATATTTGATCTTAGGAATCAAACTTTATATAAAATAGAGGTCATTAGACCCTTAAGGTTCTCTTAGAGCACATTTTTGCCCTACTTGACCTTGAAGGTAAATGCTTGTTCTTTTGTGTTGGAGTGTTTTCCAACAATTGTAATGTGTTCCTTAATGTGTTAATATGCTTAGGACAAAGTTTTAGGTCCTAAGAAGTTCATTTGGGTATTTGTTTACCCTAAACAGTCAAAGGGTGCAATATGTTGCTTTATGTTGACCACTGTTGTTCTCTGTTGACTTTTAAGGCATGTTTAGGCCTTAATCAATGTGATTAGATGTTTAATCCATGTTTTATTAGTTTGGGGTATTTCAATCTGCCCCCCTTAAAAAGACTTCGTCCCGAAGTCGCTTAATCAAATAGGTAAGTATATAAATGTATAACTACCCATTGTTCCCATAATGTATATCTATGTGATATATCATTTAAACATATCGTATTGCGCTTATACAGCACATAGCCATCACTTTGTGGCGTTAGTTCAATCATATATGGATATAGGTGATCCATCAGCACCATTATTTTCCTTTCAATTCTACAAACCCTGACAACCTCCCCGAGGTGTCCATATCTTACCATCGTTCCACATTCCATATCTAATGATTCATTTCGTACCTAGGCGATACCATATGTAATCATTCTACAAAGCAATATAAATATATATATATATATATATATATATATATATATATATATATATATATCACAAGTAACATAAGAAAAGTACTACACACATGGGTGTAAATACATCATTCAAACAGGTATCTCATAAGATACATACATATAAGTGCACATCACACACAAACAAACCAAACAATGTACGCCCCGCGTACCAAACATAACCAACAAAACCTCGTGTGCCCCGCACACCACCAATTCACTGTATGCAATGCATACGAAACAAACAAATAAACAAACCTCGTATGCCCCGCATACCACCAAACTTAGTGCACACACGTGCACAGCCAAGAGGCTCTACCCCCCTTAAAAAGGGTTACGCCCCCGTACCCCACAAGTATACAACAGCCGCTCAACAAGGAGCGCTGGATACTTGGCTCTCAAAGAGTTCTCCAACTCGTGGATTATCCTCATATCAGAGAGACGGGTATGACTCTAGCCCTTCAGGGCTCCACAATACATAAAGGGTGAGGCACTAAACTATTTGTGCTCTCTCCCAAGTTCGTTCTAATGGGCCCACTCTCTCCGTATTAAGGCGCAGACCCATGAACATAGGCTCAGTTTGCCTCTTTTCCCATTGCTGTGTATCCTCTCATTTGGATCACTAGCATTCATGCGTGTGTCTTCTCTCACTGATATTCAGCTTGAGGTGTAATATGACATTGGCTATTGTTAGTACTTAGTGCTCTTTGCACTTGTCTTTGAATACTAAGACATACCAGCCTATATGTCCACGGAGATGATGATTGTCATCCGTGTCTCCTGGTGGTCTTGCCCCGGAGTAACACACTGTTGTAGTTCTTTGATACACACTCGTGTTGATATCCATTACATCCTTCCGTATTCCCACTAGATTAAATAACTGCACAAGTGCAATACCAAAACACTCAGTCATACAGAGTGCAGAGGCGCAAACTCTCAGCAGCTAATATCTAATAAGTCCACAGATAAGATGAGCGAATTATCATGTGAGTGGTACATTCCAAGTCCATTGTTCCTTGCTTAAGGTATCTACTAGTCTTTAGCTTTGTCTCTCATCATTGCGTAGTCACGCGTTTCTGTCCACATCACCTGGTAGATTTCCATGTTTCTTTCCTTTGATTTCACGTCCTTGAACGGTTTCCTTGTCTTAACTGTATACTGTCTACTGCTCTCTGTTGAAGGTTCTTGATTTCACTAGCCCTTTGGTTTAACTGCGGCTGTTCTCGTCCATCTTCGAGGTAATCTGTATCACTGTCCTTAGTATGGAGTTGACTACCTCTCGTGTTCCTAACACTACTTGTCTACTTGCATGGGGTACCGTACTGATACATTACTACTTACCCGACTAACTCATAAATAAGTCTGTCAGGCCCACATGCTCCTATCGGAGTGCGGTCGTCCCATGTCTCATTTAGTAAACTGGTAATGTCTGTCACACGGGTATTGTGAAGTATTCTGTTGTCAATCTCCCTTTGATGGATATCCCCCTTTTTTTTTCTTCTTCTTTTTTTTTGTTTATAGTTCATGTCATCGGTTATCTTGTCATCAGTTATTTTGTTGTAAGTGTTATTGCCCTAGTGGCATCAGTGGTAATTCGTGCCATAAGCCATAAGCCATAACGCCGGCTTGTAAGTAAAATCTGTGCTATATTTAGCAGCTTGGTTCTCCTAATTCGATCTCATTGAGTACATTACATATTCCTTTTCCTCCCTGTATAATCATGATCACATCTCATCCATAGTTCATATTCATTCCTTCATCCGTTTAATTGGATGCATTGCAGATTGTATAATAGTTTGAGCAACTAGGCTCTTCACTTCCCAACCATCCTCACTGACGGTGGTGCATCTACAAAGGGTATGCTTGTCCATAAGGACTAAACATTCATCAAACAACTTCATCACTAGTAGTGATTAGCATTAAATGCGGGTATACACTGATGGTATTTGGCTAACAAGCCCTGTCTGAAAATTCTCGAACGATTAAACTGGTGTGGTTTACAATCACAATGGTTGTATAGTTTCTCCAGTTGTAGTGGTTGGACTAACGGTCCTTCCAAAATTGCATAGGTTTCTAATCTCAAGGTTTTTTGAAAAATATGAAAATAATTTTTTTATATATAATAAAAGATTAAAAAGTAGTAGTTGTTGCATTTGCAGTTGCTGTTGCTGCACTTGCTGTAGCAAGTGCGCAAGGCAGATGGAAATTTCAGTGGTGTGATTGTCATAGCGCTTGCAATAGCAAGTGCGCCATGCAGGTGGAAATTATGGTTCAGTAATTATCGGTCTCATTGACTCTGTGTCGTCGAGTATGGCTACATGATAATGTAAGCGTTAACATCCTGTTCACATATATAATATTCCGTCAAGGTTCCAAGTTCTCTCGTATCGAGTCCACAAACTAGTCTCAAAAGTCACACACAAAAAGGCGAGTGGTCAATGACACACTCCCACATACTCATAACATATTTCTGTCTAACATCCCAAGGTAAGTACATAACAAGGTAAGCAACAGTCTTCCACCAGCGGTCTCATGGAGTTCAGGGTACTCATGCCCTATCTACTCCCTTGCCCTCCTGGGCTCCAGCATCAGTAGATGTCTGGCCATCCTGACCGCCTCGTGGTACCCCAGATCCCCACCGGACGAAACGGCACCCACGTTCTTCCCCAGCTGAGGTCTTCTGAGTATTCCTTGGTGGCCTGTAGTTACGGCTCTCTGGGTTCATCCAACACTCGAATTCCCTGTGGCCCTCTTTCTTGCAGCAACGACATTCAACTTTGCGGCCATTGCAGTCGACCCCAGGATGGTCCTTCCCACAACACTTGCAGTAGAAATGGCGCTGGGGCTGTCCGGTGCCTGATGATAGTATTTAGTTTAAGTAAAAATCTGATGATATAAAGGTTAAGGTCACATTTTAATTCAAAAGGTAGGTGTTCTCACCTTTAGGAGGTGCAGATCTCAGAGGCTGAGCATCAATAGCTGGGCCGGTCAACCGAAGGACGGGCTCTTTCCCTTTTTCTCCCTGGTGACCCTGCTGCCCTTTCTTTTCAAAGAATTTCCTGTTTAAGGTTTCGGGTCAGCATTCATAAGGTATTTAATATGGTAACGAATTAGAATGGGATAAGTCCTTACTTTCCCTTCTTCTAGCTATCGCCTGGAGATGCTCCTCCACCCTCAGACTCTCCCTCAGGGTTCTTCCTTTTCTTGGCCCCTAGAGTCTCTTCCCGAGTCTGGAGCATTAGCTCCGTCCTCGAGGCAGCATCATAACACTCCTGGAATCTCATTGGTAAGTTCCCACAACGCTAGTCGGTAATGTAGTAAGTAAAGAATTTATGGCTTTCATGTTAATACCTGGATGGTAGTGTAGAGGGTAGCACCCATCGCCATCTGGATGCGAAACAACAATCCCCCCCGGAACTTCTCGACCTTCACGGTCTCTAAGTAATCAACACCGGGGATAAAGTCCAGCAGACCAATGAATCGAGCGTAGTACTCATCCACGGTCAGACCTCCCTGGGATAATGTCTCGAACTCATGGCGCTTCTTCTGCTTGAGATGCGCCGGGTAGTACTTCCCTCTCAGCAACTCGACAAAGGCAGCCCACGAAAAGTCGGGCGTAGCCAGGTGATGGTCCTTTACCAACCTCCACCAAGTGCTGGCTGCATCCTTCAGATGGAAAGCAGCAATGACGACCTTCTTGTCGGCCGGTACTTATAAAGCTTCAAAAGCTTTCTCATGTTCAACAATGTAACGCTCCAAGGCTACGGGTCTGGTTCCCCAGAATATGTAGGTGGTCGGGTCTTGGTAACTGACTTTAGCCAGTTCGTTTCCCTGGGCTGTGGCGGGTGGGCTGGTGCTCCTCCTATCTGAGTACCAAGCTGTGCGAGTACGGTAGCAATCGTCTCACCAACTCCTGGAATGACGGGGTCACCGCCTCCACCTCTACCAGTACCACGCCCTCTAGTTCCCCCAGACATCTGTAGTACAGTATGTCACATAAATACTCGGTAAATTACCGTACACAACCAGTAGATATTGAATTGCCTTAAAGGCTAACCTGTCACGCAATTTGCGTTACTAGACACAATATCTTTTAAGACGAATCGTCTCGTACCTCACAAACGTTTCCCGTAATTTCCCAACTCCTAAGCTCCTTGTCTTAACCTATTTTCTCGTCATCAGAGCGGTACTCCGCTCTGATACCACTTTTGTAACACCCCTCTCCATAATCACGTAATAATCTCTCTCGTAGCAATAAATAAAACGTCCTACAGCGGAAGAATAAATAATAAATACAATACTCACTCGGGTGTCACCGGCCATTACTCGCCCATGAGAGCAACGAAGCCAACCTACATCCAACTTCCAACATAAACAAACTGCTAACCGCCATGATAACGAGAAACTCCTATACATCATACTAAGTCCATAAATCATAAACATCGACAAGTGAGCGTCTACCCAATCCTGAATATACATAACCGCACATAATACAATTCACCATCTTCATTGTTATACAGACAAACTCCCTATGCGGTAATCAAAATAAACTCTAATTACCCTGTTCTCGCTCTTCGGCTTCGACAATAACAACAACCTGCACAATGAGTGTTGTATCAGCGCTATGCGCTGTGTATGCCGGGCCTGGACCCTAATGGTCACTTAGTCATTTTAACCATCTTTTTATTAGATTGGTTTCATGCTTTACCATTTTACAGTTATAAACAATACTGTAATATATATGTATAATATACATAATCATCCATCCAAATATTCATAACATTTAACCATCCATCCAATCCAAACATTCATTTAATATCACAAACCACAATTGTATATCGAACGTATCGAATAATTCCAGTGTAATGTACAATGTACAATCGCCGTAGCGTACAGTTTCCATAGTTAATTTACCTTGGCCTCATAGGCCCCATCCAAACCATGTTTAATTAATACCAGTTGGGCGTCATGTTAAGACAACCTGATAACCTCACCATGGACAGTAGTCCTCCCGTACACACAAAGGTGCTCATTTCGCCAGAGGTCCGGAGGCCCCTGACTATTCTCTTTTGTCTCGTAAGACGTCCATAGAAAAGGCCGTAGCCACCTGACCCACGATCCAAATAGGGCTCGTTGGGTATAACCTGGAGCGGAATCCAATCGGAAACCCCTCAGTGATCACAAATGCGCAACCAAGTAGTTCGTAAACTACCGGGATTCCTCACCTCAACTCATACCATCTCTCTCTCATAATGTTTAAGATCTGCTCTTAGTCTTATGGAGAATATAATTTATTAATTAGCTACCCAATGGGTCTCACGCATACCTAGAAAAAATCTAGGTTATATTCATGTTCGAGATCCATGCTCTAGAGACCGACAATGTCGTGACTCATACCTAAGTGTTTTACTTAGGTTCCCATATACTTAATATTAATACTATGGTATTATATCAAGTAACCGTCTTGTTATCACAATAACGTATATGTATGTTTATATAAGTCGATCTATAGTCGACGTAGTGTTAGTCCCGTAGGACGCTCGTGCATAATAATTAATGCAGTAACACCCATAATCACATACACGTATCCAAAACACTTAACACACAAGTGAAAACAAACAAATCCGAGCCCAAGGAGTTTCCTTAGGACAACTCGGATCAAACGCCTTTACATACAGTTCACCAAGACCTAGGATGCGCAGTGTAGACCACTAGCTCGTCAAGCGCCTTCGTCTGAAGTGTGATCTAACCGGTAATAAACTATAAGTCAGTCTCCATGACTAACTACATCCGGTATTTCCGAATAACAAGTAACCCCGACAGTACATCCCCGTATTTCTACAGTTATTTGTTACGGGTTTCTCTAAAACAGTCGGCTTTGTAACTTAATACTCGTACGTCAAAACATTTCGACTGTTAAGTTTAATTCGTTATTTTTCTTAAATCTTATCCACCTTTAACCTTAGGTACATAACCTATAGTTGCATGTATGCATGCGTTATTATATTATATTGTATCATTCTTCATATGGTATCATTTTCCCACCATCCATTATAATACATTGTATTATGTACTCCATTATATTTAGCAAATAATATTTGCATCAAAAAAAAACTCATAACTTATAGTTCGTAACTAATTTTGTAATAACCACCACCATTAATTTATATGGTTTCCAACCATAATATATATTCATCCTTATATACATTATTCTTGTGTATGTACATATTTACCATATAGGTAAGTTCCATGAGTTATAAAACTCTTATATAATATGTTACATTTTATCATCTTATATTAGATGATTATCCCCATTAGTTGTATTATATTATACAACTTATATTAAGATTATTATCCTAATATTATGTAACATTTTATGTTGTATATTTACAACTCCTAAGGTTTATTCAATAAATACCTTAGTTTATAAATCCCATTTATTTATAGTCTGTCACATTATTTAATGTGAATATCCTTCCTTATATTAACTCCACCTAAACCATATAATTGTTATAACATTTATAACATAGTAGACCATAGTCTAAAATTCATTTTCCAACTCTTAATATTTCGGTACAGCCCTTGAATTTATTTAAATTCTATTTTGACCACATAACATTATGTAATGTTATACCATATACCAATATCATATAATATGATATTTTTATTTCCTTTAATTTATAACCTATAGTTTTTATACAAAACTATTATATATTGTCGCATAGGCACATATATTAAACCTTATTCTTTTCCATAAACCATAGTTTCCTTTATTTACAAAATCACCCCATATTTATACCATGTTATATATACCATATAATATAACATTTCTAACTTATAAAAAGGGTATAACCTATGGTTATATTTTGTAAATTCCGAACAGACCTCAAGACTGTTCTATAATTGCCATTTGGCCCTATTTATAACATATAGTTTTATAATATCATTAAAACTATATATTATACACATATCTTATTAAATACCCTTATATAATTCTAAAAATCACCAAATTTCACCAAAGGGTTATAATTACCCTTACTAACCCATATATTTTCGGTATTTGCTATACCACCACATATATTTCTCCAAAGTGTCATAATGACATAATAACTATATATTATACATATATAGTTTATCTTAATTCCAAAATCAACCAAATAAATTCCTAAAAGTTCCTAATAGCCCATGGGTGTTTATAATACCACTATACACCCTTAACTTTTGGAAACAACATATTTACCACATATGTTATAAAATTGTTACAATAAAATACTTATCTTATTATAAAACCTTAAATAAATTATTTAACTTATCTAATTTGGTCAAAACCTACCATATGGTCAAGGTTGACCACCTTAATATTTCCTTGACCAATAATTTCCATATAATACGGTTTGGTACCCATACTTTCTAGAAATTACCATTTAACCCTAAAACTTTATATAATCTTATAATTTTTATATAAACTTATTTAAACCTCCAAGTTTCGGCTATATCCTTTTATAGCCCCCAAATTTAATTTAATTACACCTAACACCCCAATTCCTTGCGGTAATTTATTTTTAGCACCTAAACTTAATTAAAAGCTTATAAATGCATAAATAAAATGGCCTAGAGTACATGGCCTTATTACAAACATTAGCTTATAAAATGAATTACATATAAATGCCCAAAAATGCATTAAACTCTCTGCCTTACCACCATCTTTTCAATATTTACCAATTTTCCACATAATGTCTTAAATTTGACAATTATGTTAATTAATTAGTTATAAAATTTACTAAACCATTCCTTAATCACCTAAGGTCAAAATAAGACCTTAATAATACCATTCACTCACGGCACATTTATATAAATATGTATAAACACATATTAATATACCAAGTGTAGGTTTAAGTGATTTATACCTTGTTTTTGCCTCGTTAAGGCCTTGTTTGGCCACGGCCTGCTTAGGATAAAATTTCCACAACATAATTTACATGTTTTCAAACAGCAATTAAGGCATGATTAGTCTTCAAGCAAGATCTAACCATAAGAAGTGTTTAATGTCAATTTTCAAGGTAATATTTACCTTAAAATACCAAGGTATATATGGATGTCCTCGGCCTGTATTTACAGTAGGTAAATAGCATCAAAAGAGCTACTAAAACCAAGCTTTAAACTGGTATAACTCAGATTAGAAGATGGCTAATTTTTACCTTGATTAAAATGCCAAAAATGGTGTTTTGGCTTGGATCTGGCTATACCTTGAAGCTCTTGGTATACCAACTGAATAATTATGTTAAGATGAAGATAATAAGCCTAGGAAACAAGGTTTCACAACCGGATTTGAAAGGAATTACAAGATAAGTGCTTAAAGCACATTTTTGTACCTTAAGAACAATATTAGATTTCTCCACCTTCTTCCCTTGTTAATGCTGAGATATACCCTCCATTTCACCTCCAAAACAACCTAGAAACATTGTTGGAAATGGTTGATGCTTTGCTCCATGGAAAGTGGAAAGAATTGTGAAGAAAATGAACATAAAATGGCTTAATAAGCTTACCTATGTCAATTGTTGTTCTCCTCTGTTCTTGGTGTGTTAGCCACGGTTTTGGAGAAGTAAATGAAGAATAAGTGAGCTAATATGCTTTTAATGACATTATTTGTTACTTGTTGGAATAGTACTTGATGACTCATGATAATAGCTGGCTAATTGATTAAAGATGCTGATTGAGTGGGCATGACAGCACATAAGGGGCGGCAGCCCTTGGTCAATACCATGGGTGACTTTGACCATGGTCAAAGGTAAGTATTTAAATGTTATTTTTGGGTACTATTCATACTAAATTGCCAATTTTGATTTTATTTTCAAACTTTGATTTAGACTTTAAAATATAGTCTATCATGTCACATTAATGATTTAAAGAACATACTCTAGTCTTTAAAATGACAAAAAGTCATTATCTTAGAGCTCATACACAAAACGTGCTTTAAGGTATTTTAGTGCACATTTTTATTTGTAGGGTGTTTCTGAGCTCTGTTTTCTTTGATAACAGTTTTGTTGTGTTCCTTACATGATATTTGATCTTAGGAATCAAACTTTATATAAAATAGAGGTCATTAGACCTTTAAGGTTCTCTTAGAGCACATTTTTGCCCTACTTGACCTTGAAGCATGTTAATGCTTGTTCTTTTGTGTTGGAGTGTTTTCCAACAATTGTAATGTGTTCCTTAATGTGTTAATATGCTTAGGACAAAGTTTTAGGTGCTAAGAAGTTCATTTGGGTATTTGTTTACCTTAAACAGTCAAAGGGTGCAATATGTTGCTTTATGTTGACCACTGTTGTTCTATGTTGACTTTTAAGGCATATTTAGGCCTTAATCAACGTGATTAGATGTTTAATCCATGTTTTATTAGTTTGGGGTATTTCAATAAGAATGAGTAACCCGAGAAAATGGGTGTGTATAAGAATGAGTAACCCGAGAAAATGGGTGAGTATAAGAGTATGTAACCCGAGTGAATGGGTGAGAATAAGATTATGTAACCCAAGTGTATGGGTGAGTTATCGAACAAGTAACCAAGGCATAGTGAGGTACAACCCTCAAGGCCTAAGTGTCAACTAACACAACTAACAACCTTGCTATGTTAGTTAAGGATAGAATTCTCTGATTGAATGTGAATCCTTGTGTAGTGTACATGAGTAATGTATTGATATGATACATGTTGATTGAATTAAAACGAACTCCATGTATATCCGACCTGAAGTAGTCGGCGTACCGCGGTTAGCACGCGGTATATGCAAATTTCATATGCAGCTTTAAGCTGAGCCCCTAGGGGCATCGTTTTTATTCGCATGTACACCGGAGACGATACCGTTTGAGTGTAGGATGGGGTCGGTGGTTAAACATGGGTAGATGGATTTTAATTTAATTATGTACTTGAATGAGGTGTAAGACCGAATATGTTGTCGGCATCCGTATATTGTAGACTCGGTATAGTAAAGAAATGAAATGAATATTGTATTAGTATCGTGTACTCGGTTGTTCCAGTCCATCAGACCGTTACCGTATGTGAGATAGGCCTGGTTAGCCATATGGGTGGCTAACGGCGTTGTACCACCCTTCGTTGTAATAGAGATCCGCTGCGTGAGTAAGGGTAATTTGTGACTGTTTTAGAGGTAATGGCGTGTTTAACGGTTGGGGTGTTACAAAAATGGTATCAGAGCGAAGTATCACTCTGATGACTGGAAATACTGAGCCTAGGAAATACCGAGTTAGGAATTAGAGACTTAGGGCTAAGGGTTGAGTGGTAGCGTGAGAGATGCGCTAGTTAGGAACTTCCAGTATGATCTGGATACCTACAATACAAAACCCGCCCTCCACAACCCCCGTATTAAAAAGCTCGGGAAAGAACGCCAGAGAGGCGGGGAAACCCGATCTGGCAGTTATATATTAAATATTTCAATAGGAGCTAGAACCTGTCATGCGGTAGATCCCGAGAACCAGAAATCCCGGAGACGGATCCCGCTGGAACGACAATAACCGCATTGGACGACGGGAGATCGAGACATCCTACTCAAAGGAGACCGGACTTTGTGGCAGCTTGGGGCGACATGCCTAGCAGTCGCGAGAACCCGGCCGGCCGAGCAGCAACAAGAAGTAAGTCACCAACCATGCAACAAGGCGGGATAGATGAAATAACGAAAACCGAGACATGTGTCTACGGACCGCCATAGTTAAGTAATACCATCAACGGTATACCAACCAACTAAGAACCTAGTTGAGAGTAGGTACACCCACCCTGCCACACCCGAAGAAGTTGCAATACTTCACTGATATAGCTTAGACAGCTACGAGCATAACTACGGGATATACCCGAATAGGACTACAAAAGTAGTGCCTAAATGAGTTAAACCTCGGTAACCACAGTAAAGACGTGGGAACGAGCAACGAGGTAAAGCACAGAACTAAAGTAATGTGTAGAAAGGAAGCTTTGATGGCAATAGTAATAAACCGAGAGAGTAATCGGTTGAGTAGTAAACACAGTATGTGTGCAATACGAATTTCAGAGTAAACAATGCGCAAGAAGCGCAGGGAGATTTAAAAGAGTAGCATATTTCATGAGCCAAGTGAATGGCAAGCCATAGCATAAATGGCGAGAATGCATGAGCGGAAGCTAAAGTAGTAGCGGATGCCATATAAGCGAATGTTGTAATGAGTAAAGCATGGTACACAGTAACAGATAACGATTGAAGTGATGAGAAAAGATGGTAAGGAGACATGTTCATTCCTATCTCATGAGTGATTTACTGCCAAGGGTTTACGCTTCTGCACTCTGTATGACTGAGTGTTTTGGTATTGCACTTGTGCGGTAATGATCGAGTGAGAGAGCTAGGAATTGAGAAATGTCAATGAATCCTATTAAGCGAAAATCTAGAGAAATGACCGTGCGGCCGATGGCCAAAGATGCACGAAGAACGTGGGCAATAACCCACAGGTCCCAGGACCGAGGATGGTAAATGCAGAGTAGTATGAATAACGAATTCTTGTACATAAACAAATAAACAAACATGCTTCAGAAGCCATTATTAAACGAGGAAGCACTACATACTGAGTAGTAGCTTGACCTCAACCGACAATAAGTCGGAAAAGTAAGTGAATAATCACGAAGGTATACAGTGCTATACGAAATAGATTTCCAGAGAACTGGAGAGAAAATATATAATTCATCGAATTCGCATATGGTAAGAAGTACCACGCGACGATGTGTAACACATTGAGATACCAAAGGGCGAATTAAGCTCCAGTTATCAGGCCACGTAGTAGCAGCTAGTGGACCGTAATTCAGGGTTAAGTATACCTAGCAAATGTGAGTAAATGGCTATCATAAACTCTTTGAAGCCTTATAGGCTAGAACCGAACCCGGTTATGAGTTAATTAACCGCATTGAAGTTAAAACACTTCATGATGCCTGAATTAGTGAACCAATGTTCAGTGATAACATATGGTCTGTTATGCGGGCGCAACCCCTTTTAAGGGGGGTAGGGCGAGAAACCGCTTAGAGTATGTTTTACGTATAGGTGCATAAACTACTATGTGCATGGCACAAAAGAAATTATTTTGATGATTGGAACTCATGTTACATAAACATGTGTACCCATTCATCGTGTAAGTATGAGTATTGTGCATGAGAGATGCGAGTAATGTGTATATAATAAATATGAAAAGAGGAGTAGAGAAACTCTTGGGGAAAGAGAATCCCTATAGTATATGTCTATTGAGATTAGACATGAGACATTATGAGTATGAATCGGTATGAAACCGGTGTATAACCTAGTAGGAAGTGAGTTTCCCTAGGTAATTTTATTTGAGAATGATTGATGGAGTGAGTTCCATCCCTTGGAGTTGTGTGCTATATGTTTTAAATTGAGTAACAATTTGAGAAACAGAACCCATGGGTTGCTTAGGTAAAGTAAGCAAGTAAATTAATAATGACAGCTAACCTAAGTTCTAGGTATTTGAGATAAGTTAAATTGGATTGTTTTATGAATAAGACTAGAAAGAGTAAAAGATAGAAAACCAAAATGTTTGACAATCTGTTTATTTGAAACTGACGTGGGAGGTGGAACTTGATCTGCTAGCGATCAAGGGAAACCGAACACAAATTAGGGTGGAAGGATAGTTCAACACTGATGCTGATCACATCAGGGTTGGATGATTCTTGAAGCTCCCTATAAGTGGGCACAAGTAATCACGCTAAGAAAAGATACAACTACCATAAACCGGATTTGGAGTTGTGTGATGCTTTAAAAAGAATTTTCAAACAGAATTTGAAAAAGAATTTTCCTTCGAGCATGAAGGCGAAAAATGGTTTTGAAACCATTGCACCGTACGTGTGGTGGTCCTAAGTGACCGGTTGGTAAACTAGCATGTATACCCGGACCAGTCATAAATTACACCCGAGAGTGACCAGAAGCATTGGTCCGGGTTTGTAAACCCGGACACAAACACGAACCACCCCATTTTCTTCACAGAAACCATTTTAAAGCCATTCTAAGGTAGGGGCTTGATGGGTAATGATAGTATAAGGTAATTATGACATGATTAATGATTTTTAAAGGTCATTAAGAGTGTAAACAAGTTTGAGAAGTGAATGAGAAATTTGTGAGTTTAAGAACACATGAGTAAAACTAAGTTAAACGGGATAATGGGGTTAAGTACGGGAGTATTAGTTTTACATACCGTAATGCTTTGATGTTAATAAAACATTTGAATGTTATCAGTGGAACAAGTGTGAACCGAGGAACGGGAGGTCACACGGTAAAGCTAACCCCGGTGAAAGGTATGATTTCCTCATGCCCCGTATGCTAACCGAGTTACTCTGATTTGTGTGTTTGTGTGCCCGCTTAATCAAGATTAAAGCATGAAAATAATCCCTTGTTTGATTATGTATGCCTTGTTGTATGTTGTATGAGCTAACATACTTGTATGCCGGTGTGGTCTAACATAGTGTGTAGACCTACTCATAGTGAGTATTGATTGACTAGAAACCCGTTGATCGGGTAGTCTCATAAACAATGGAAATATGCAAACACACACAAGCTATCGATTAAGTATAACGATAACGCAAACATATGAACTCCCTAGAATGTAAGGAGATGTACGGGTTGAGTAAATACCCGATAACAGTTAGAAAACCATATTGAAACAATCCACGAAATAAATGAGAGTGGAGAGATAAATGAACCTCCATCTAGAGGTTAGTAGATAGTGCAAGATGTGAACTTGTAAGAAAGGTAAAGAGACCTGAGGGACTATGTAACTCCCTTGAGAAATGGTCCTCCTATATGAGGATTTTACCTGGTATAAGAAAATAACCGTAAGTGTAAGTATTTGAAATGTATGGGTAACCCTTGAAACTAAGATTACCCGAATTTAAGTAATGTTCCCTAATCATTAAGAACATCGAGAGAGATGCTCCTAGACTAATATACATAATTATATTACAACTCCGAGAGAGAGGTGCATGGGAATGTGAGAAGTCCGAGAGTAGTCGGACCTATGCGAAGTAGTAGGAACTAGAAGTGAGTTCCGGGAGCTAGTAAAACTAAGCTCGGAAGCCATGAGTTTTGGCTTAAGTATGTATGAAGAGAAACAAGCGAGAAGAGCGTAGGAGACCTGAAGTGTCTCGAGAACTACGTGGCTTGAGTATTAGTAACCCAAGAGTGTGGGTGAGATAAGTATTAGTAACCCAAGAGAGTGGGTGAGTTAAAGAGTAATAACCCTAGAGTGTGGGTGAGTAAAAGAATGAGTAACCCGAGAAAATTGGTGAGTATAAGAATGAGTAACCCGAGAAAATGGGTGAGTATAAGAATATGTAACCCGAGTGAATGGGTGAGAATAAGATTATGTAACCCGAGTGTATGGGTGAGTTATCGAACAAGTAACCAAGGCATAGTGAGGTACAACCCTCAAGGCCTAAGTGTCAACTAACACAACTAACAACCTTGCTATGTTAGTTAAGGATAGAATTCTCTGATTGAATGTGAATCCTTGTGTAGTGTACATGAGTAATGTATTGATATGATACATGTTGATTGAATTAAAACGAACTCCATGTATATCCGACCTGAAGTAGTCGGCGTACCGCGGTTAGCACGCGGTATATGCGAATTTCATATGCAGCTTTAAGCTGAGCCCCTAGGGGCATCGTTTTTATTCGCAGGTACACCGGAGACGATACCGTTCGAGTGTAGGACGGGGTCGGTGGTTAAACATGGGTAGATGGATTTTAATTTACTTATGTACTTGAATGAGGCGTAAGACCGAATATGTTGTCGGCATCCGTATATTGTAGACTCGGTATAGTAAAGAAATGAAATGAGTATTGTATTAGTATCGTGTACCCGGTTGTTCCAGTCCATCAGACCGTTACCGTATGTGAGATAGGCCTGGTTAGCTATATGGTTGGCTAACGGCGTTGTACCACCCTTCATTGTAATAGAGATCCACTGCGTGAGTAAGGGTAATTTGTGACTGTTTTAGAGGTAATGGCGTGTTTAACGGTTGGGGTGTTACAATTTGACACCCCTAATTTAATATACAATAAAACTAGTGAAGGGTAGGCTGATCACGAATAATATTATCCGAGAGCTCCAGCACTTTCTAGAGGAACCAAGCTACTAAGTGAGGCTTATTTGCTTTTAAGATGGACCTTAGCGAGGCGTATAACAGGTTAGAGTGGTATTTTTTCCAAGAATTGCTTACTTTGATGAGATTTCCACCGAATTGGACCAATCTAATTATGTATTTTGTCTGATCGGTTAGATGCTTCATCCTCATCAATGACAAACCAGGTACGTCCGTTGCTCAGTTCAGAGAAATAAGACAAGGTGACCCCCTTGCACCTTTCTTATTTATCCTGGCTCAAGAAGCTCTTTCTAGTTTCTTAATCAAAGCTGATATTAGTGGAGATTTCAAAGGTATTAAACTCACCCCACAATGGCCTTCCATTTTTCATCAAGTCATTGCTTATTATATCCTTTTCTTTGGAATGAGCAACCCTACTAATATTTCCTTTTTCAATCACACACGACCCAATTCCTCCAAGTCTTTGGTCACAAAACTAACCTTGCCAAATCTAAGCTTGTTTTTAGTAAAAAAAAAAAAAACTCTCTCCCACAGTAAAAAAACAACCTAGTCCATATGCTTAATGTCCAAGAAGTTCTCTTCTTATCCAAATATTTCGGCCTTCCCCTTAAAGTAGGTAGGATGAAATCTAATCTCTTCTTTTACCTCTTGGATTCGGTCCTCAAAAAGATCTCCAACTGGTTAAGACCTATGGCCTAGGCAGCTAGATCCATTACGATATCTAGTGTCTTCCAATCTATCCCCAACTACACCATGTCCCCCTTCTCTCTCCCAAAGAATATTGTCTCCAAGCTTAACTCACCTTTCTCTTCCTTTTGGAGGAGTGGTAAAGTGGATAGGAAGTCTTGTCATGGGATAAAATGGGCCAAGGTCTATGATAAAATGGACAACAGTGGTTCAGGATTTACCTCTTGGAGTCGGTCCTCAAAAAGATCTCCAACTGGTTAAGACCTATGGCCTAGGCAGCTAGATCCATTACGATATCTAGTGTCTCCAATCTATCCCACTACACCATGTCCCCCTTCTCTCTCCCAAGAATATTGTCTCCAAGCTTAACTCACCTTTCTCTTCCTTTTGGAGGAGTGGTAAAGTGGATAGGAAGTCTTGTCATGGGATAAAATGGGCCAAGGTCTATGATAAAATGGACAACAGTGGTTCAGGATTTAGAGAAGTAGAACTGTTCAACAAAGCTCTTCTGGCTAAGCAGCTATGAATATTGTTAATTTATCCTGATTCTCTAGTGGCTCAAGTCTTGGAAAAGATCTATTATCCCAACAACAATATTAGAGATTGTCAACCAAGTAATAAAGGGAGTACTATATGGAAATATATCTCATCTGCTTTGGACTTACTCAAGAATGGTACCAATATTCAGCATGATATTGGACCTAGCTCGCCTTCGACTACTGCTGATGTTGGAATCAATAAATGGATCTGGATCCATTCTAAAGATAACAAATTCTCGGTCAAATTGGCATACATTTATCTTTTGAATGAGTCATTTGTTGACGGCGCTTCCAGTTCTTCTCATTATGCTAGCAGAGTGTGCAGTAAATCATCTTCATCATTTGTTGTCCTAGAGTGAAGCTCAATCTTTGGAAGTTTTTCTTTAATATCATCCCTTGCCATGATAACCTTTCAAGGCGAATTGGAAGCCTGTCTAGCTACTTCTTTTGTGGGGCTAAGGATAATCTTGCCCACTGTTTCTTTCATTGTTGTGTAGTGTCTAAGACCTGGAAGGAGTTAGTTGAAGTTAACAGTGTCCCTTCTAATCTTGATTGTCTAATTGATTGGTTCTACCGGAAGGCCAATGATTGGAAAGCCTAGAAACTCTCCTATATTGCTAATAACCCATGGGTTATTTATGTTGTTAGGAACAAAGTTAAGCATAACATGGAGCTCTCTTGGAAAAGAATTACCGAAGACAACAGACCTTCATTGAAACCTTCGTTCAGGTGATGAATAATAATAATCCCTCCACTGCTCATGCTCAATGGATCCCTCCCCCCCCCCCCCTCCGGCTTCCTTAATATCAGTACTGGTATGCATCGAAGTCACATAGGTGCTTTAATCATTATGACGTTGATTTGCGATGAGTATGGAATTCCAATTGCCATTTTCAACCGGAAAACTTCTGGCACTACCAAGGTGCAATTTGCTGACATCAAAAGTAAAAAGAATTGCCATGGAACTTGCCTCCTCGGAGAGTAGCCATAACATATGCTTTGATTCAGCAAGGGGGCATTTTAAAAATGCTCTCGAAGATGGATCTGAAAGGCAAGACAAGTCTACGTACTCGGGAAGAAGTTACTAAAGTTAGGAACATTATGTCAAAATTTTCAAACGTTGAATGCAAAAATGTAATCTATTATGATAATTATCATATTAGGCTTGTCTGTAACTTAGGAAACCTCCAGTTGGATAAAAATCTATATTAGTGTGATTGGGACTCATCATATTGAAAGGGTTCACCTATTTCAATCAGTCTTTTGTTGGTTTTAATATATTTGGGAATCTCAAGTTATATATAAAAAAAGGAAAAATTATAGTGATCGACCATGAGGTTCTGTTGATTAACACTGGCCACACATGAACTTTTATATATAACACTGCCCCCACCCATAAGGTAATTACATATTTCTCCCGTCATCCTTTCTCACATTTATGTTAGTTCTTGTTTACGTTTGACCAGCACACTTATTTTGACCAAACAAGGGAAAAGGAGTCAGCAACCTTTCTCATATTATCTTCTGTCATTCTAGTGTTAGAAACACACTGCTGCTGTTCGACATCATCTTCCACTATTCTCACATTTTTGTTCGCCAGATCTTCCTCTAGTTTAAATCTTCTTTGACAGCACCTCACTGGTGAAGATAATGTTTCGTTTCTTCGATGTTAACTTTAGTCCATGTTGTCCAGCCCTATTCACATCTGGATTCTAGGGTTTCAAATTAGGGATGAAATTCTGATTATCTGTTTAAATGGTTTGTTCCTGTCTCGATTATCTGTTTGATTGTTGATTCGATTTATTCCCATAATTGGGGATGAAAGTCCCATAATCTGTTCGATGGGGATGAAATTTCAGTCCGCCTGAATATCACGTCTTTAATGATGGAATAGGAAAAAAATTATAGATTTTCTACTGTTGTTCGATGATGAATAGGAAAAAAAATTGTTGATTATCTACTGCAATGTCTGAAGGTTTATTTGTGCATGCTACTAATGGATTTATTTCTACATTGTTGTTTGATGGTGGAATTTGGAAAAAATTATCGATTATCTCCATGAAGGCATTATTTTTGTGTTGATACTGCTAAGGTAGTCCCGAATATGATGCTTTTATGTATTTGTAGGTTTCATTACATGGAGATTGGTATTTGAAGATGAAAATTCATGTAATAAAGTCATCGTAGAATGGAAGGAAGTTTGTCTGCCGAAGTTGGATCCTGATCTATATCTACAATTGACTTGGCGAGGGACTACATGAAGGGAATTTCCAAACAACTCACTGCCCTCGCCTAATAACCCTTCTTTCTTCTACATACACCCAAAAAGCAAGAAATTCATCGAAATTTGCAATGATAGGTCTATGATGAATATAGTTAAGGCATTTTCCTTTACAAAGACTATAACTCTACTTGTCAGAGATGTTGTGAACTCAGTTGTTGATATGTAGAGGAATTATAAGAAAGATCAGGGTATGAGGGGTGTGCAAATTGAGCAACAAGTTGAAGTCCTTGATTTGTTCCCTTCTCCAGCTACATAACCTTCCACTCAACCACCACCTTTACCCTTCATAAACTTAAATACCAACCCCCACAATAGCCAAAATAAAACATAAGAAGAAAGTTGCTAGGAGGTCTAAACCAGTCACTCCGATTGGCAGTTGTGCCAAGAGAAACTCTAGTAAAGCTTCCTTAGCTCATTGTCCCAAGTGTCCTTGGCAATTCATCGCAACATGACACCGGTTCAACTGAAGCAATACTCCGCTATGTCTCGACCAGCAACACCACTCCACGAAGCTTGGATGTTCACATATCAACTATAGAACCTAGTGCACGGCTGAATATTATTACTGGAAATAAACCTTCCTCAACTTCTCATATTCTTGAGCAAGGTGATGATTCTGTCGTTGGTGACGCGATAAAGGATAATGAAGTACTCAGTGATGATGACAATCCTACTTACTCTGATGACTCATGGTGCCATAAGGATGTTGTTGATGTGGATGAGTTTTTAACTAACTCAAGCAATTTAGAGGACAATGATGTGGAAAATGATGATAGGTTGGAGCAATCTGAGGCAATCGCCGAACGTGGGTATTACTCTACTGATGATGAAGACTGTGCGGTTAAAGAGCACCATATTTACGCAACGAGACTCATTTTGAGTACCAATTGGATGTGTAACACCCCTACCGCTAATCCCGTCATTATCATGTAATCACCTCATTAATCAGTACTATTGCAGCGGATAAACTAATACAACCGGCGGGTGAAACAATGTCGTTAGCCACCCACGTGGCTAACAAGGCCTAACTCAATACAACATCGGTCTGATGGACCGGAATAACCGAGTACTTTAAACAAATACAATTCATTCCATTACTAACCGAGTCTCATAATACAATTCTCAACTAATACCGAGTCTCATACATAACGGATGTCGATAAAACTTTCGGTCTTACTCCTCGTTCAAATACATAAGTAAATTAAAAACCTAACTACCCATGCTTAACCACCATCCCCGTCCTACTCTCGAACGGTAACGTCGTCGGTGTACCTGAAAAAGAATGGGTGGCCACAAAGGGGCTCAGCACCTTTGCTGGTATGGAAGTCGTGCAACCCGCTACTACCGGGCCACACTCAACTAATTCTCATCTTAACATGCGGTTGATTTTATTTAAATCAAAACATGAAGTACAATAAACATACAACATGCTCGCATTCATACAAGTATTCAAACTAAGAATACAATCTCAAAACTAACACATTAAGTTAGTTACTTTACATTTTCTTACTCTTTAGGCTCTGAGGGTTTCTACCTCACTAACGCCCCGCTCTTATTATTCATACCTTATCCGTTCTCTTCGGATATCTTACTTATTCTCTTAGTTCTTCAGACACTACGGGTCTCATACTTATTTCTCGATTGTTCATCTCTTAAATAATTCTTAAGCCAATACACATGGCCTCCGGGCAGAGTCATACACAAGACTCAGCACCGGGCTTTCAAGCCTAGTCTTACTTCCCCAATTTCGACCCTTCCCTGGGTCTAGCATGGTGGTAAGGCTCAACTAGTAACCGGAACTCACTCTTAGTTCTTACTTCTTTCACATAGGTCCGAATCTCTCTCGGACTTCTCACATTCCCAAATACTCCTCTCTCGGAGTTATAACATGTTTATGTTTATTAGACTAGAGGCATCACTCTCGATGTCGTCTATTGTCTTAGGGAATTTTCTCAAGTTCGGGCATTCTCATATTTAAGGGTTGCCCCAACATTTCGAATACTTATACATTCGGGTTATTTTCTCATACCGGGTCGAATCCTCATATAGGAGGTCGACTATCTTTTAAGGGAGTTTGGTGGTCCCTTATATTTCTTTTTACTTTTCTCATGAGTTCGTATCTTTGAACTATCTTCATTCTCTTAACAAGGGTTCTTTGTATCATTCCACTATTAACTGTTTTGTGGTTTGTTTCGTCTCAGTTATCTAACCGTTAACGGGGTTTACTAATCCCGTACATCTCTCTCACATTCTAGTGAGTTCATAAGGTTGCTCTAATGTTAATCTCTAATCGATAGTTTTCAAGGTTTTCCCACGTTACATTATTTTACGGGACGACTCTTATCTATGAGTCACAAACCATACGGTAATTGTTTACGTTCCGGTCTACCACACTATGTTAGACCACACAACCGCACAAGGGAGGTTAGCACATGCAACAAGCATCAAGATACATAACAATGTAATAAACATTTTTCATGCATTTATCTTTTTAGGCCGGCACACAAGCAAACAGCACACAAGCCGAGAGGACTCGGTAGGACACAAGTTGCAAGAAATTCATACCTGTCACCAAGGATTCACTCTAACGCGTCATCTCACGCTCCTTTGTTAATTCTAGTACAACTGATATCATTTCAAATGTTTTTGTTAACATCATGATCATACGGTATGTAAACTACTATTACTTCTGTGCTTACCCCGTTGTCCCGTTATCCTTATCTTTACTCTTGTGGACTTAGGTTCTTACTTCCACAATCAATCTAGAACTTTTTATACTTCTAAGGACCTTTACATGTCACCAAACAAGGCCTAAACATCATCTAAAACCATTACCATTCAATCCCCCATCTTTTAACGCCTTAAAAACACTTACGGTGCATTTCTGGGGGTGGTCCGGGACTTGGTCCGGACCCAAAGTCCCGGACCATTGCAGTTTCTTACTCTCGGCTATATTTTCCACCTGGTCAGGGACTTGGTCCTGGACTTAAGTCCCGGACTACCTACAGTTTTCAATTCTCGGCTGGTTTTTAAGTGCGGTCCGGGACTTTGTCCAAGGACTAAGTCCCGGACCCTGCCAAAAAGCTGCTAAATGGTCATTTTTCAACCCCTAAACCAACCTTAATCCTCACCCAATCTTCTCCTAATCTTTCCAAACATGTTTTACACCTTAAACCTTCTTAAATCATTGCTCAACTCTTTTACTCATTTCTTGATCAATCACCCAAATTTTCATCCTCACATTTTGCACTTTGCACACTTGTGCATTTCCAAACTTCCTCTTGACAGTTTACACTTGTACTCTGAACCATTTGACCATTCCAAATATTTCTAGGCATGTTCAATTCTAAATCCAAGGCCCAACCATTTCCTTCAAGGTTATACAACCTAGTTTGATTCTAGCATTCCAATACACCTAAACAACATTTTGCTACAGATTTTTGCTTATCTTAAACCAAGCCTTACCCCAACATTCTAGGGTGATTAACTAGCCCAATTCCATCCTTGTAAACACCTAGGTTCTCCAATTCATAAGGTCACCTAAAACGCTCCATTTCTACCGAAATTTCGCTATAACTTCGTTACTAATCTAGCATGTCCCAAATGCACCATTTCTCATTTCCGAATCAACTCACTAGCCACATCCATAATGGATCCTACCAGCACACAAGGATTCATTCAAACCTCATCAAACACAATATAAGGCATTAATCTTAAATTCTTGGCTCTTAGGCCCTTAAATCACACAAAAACTCACATTTGCACTAAGAGAATCACAATTCTCTCTTAAGTCACCCTAACACATTCCTAGCATACATTTGGTTCATTCATTTGGTTTACCCATTCCCAAAAATTCTAAAACATTAAGGGTAGGTATCAAGGTAGTTTAATTACCTAAATTCACAAGTTCCTCTTTTCAATCCTTTTCTTCTCCTCTTCTCTTTTCTCTTTCATTCTCGGTCATGGGGCAAAACCATTGCCAACCTCTAGACCAATATTCAATTGAATGAAATGAGAACTAATGACACACTTTAAGCTCATGAATCATTCTAGAACAAGGAAGGTGCTTAAAGCACAAATTAGGGCATTACCTTTGGAAGTTCTAGAATAGGTTTTCAACCTTGAAATCAAAGGAGGGTTCCAATCCACCATTGGAGACTTGAAAAATAGCTCCAACAAAGAAATAAGCAAGGCATTAAGAGGGGCAAAAATCGGCCCATACAAAGAGTGGGGAAAAATGAGTTTTTCTTGAATCTTTTTACCTTAGATGAAAGAGGAGGTGCTCTAGCTCCATAAGATCCATTTTTCTCATCAAATGGTGCTCTACCCATGGAGATTAACTTCACCCTTTTGAGATTTTGAAAAGAGAGGAAGATAGCTCTTGATGAGGGGAGCAAGAATATGTAGTTTATTTTCGATTTGGAGCTTTGGTGTGGCTTGGGCATGAAGAGAAAGAGGAGCAGCCATGGGGGTTTGAAAAATCACATGGGAGGAAGAAGAAAGGGAGGGCAGCCAGCTGGGAAGAAGAGAGGGAGGAGAGAGAAGATAGAAATGAGAGGAAAGAGAGAGAAAAGGTCTTTTTGTACCTTTTTCCACTTTTCTACTTTTCTTCTTCTTTTTCTTTTCTAACTAGTTACTAATAGAGAGGGCTGATTTACCTCTTAAAAACCGGCCCCCATCTGTACATATAAGCTGGGGCATTTTTTGTCTTTTTACAAGAAACGCTCCTAAACTCCCGGTTTTGGCACTATTCACTAACCGGGCCCGTTTTTCAGATTTTTCTCGTTTCTTTAATTTTAATGATTCTTAAGCTCCCATTAGTGTTTAATTATAGTTATATAGTCAACTATAATTTTTACGGGTTTGTTTGACCACTTAAATTCACGTTTTCAGGTTTTCTCGAAAAACGTGCTTTAAGGCTTCATTAGCGTTTTTAACCCATGATTTGGATTCGTTTTCTTCGGGAATTGTTCCCACATGTTATTTAGGCGTAATTAAGCCCCAGGAATCCATCTAGGACCCTAACTGAGGTCATATACCTCCTATGGTTGTGTAACACTCATTTGTGCATTTTACGCTTTTTAAGCGTTTTCACCTTTTTTTGGCTTTATTTTCTTCACCAATATTCTTTAGGCACTACTAGGCCTATAAAATTCATATTAGAATCATTTAATCACCATTTTTAAGTTCAGGGTATTTCAATGGAAAGTTTGTACTACAACCTCATCAAATGTTCGAAAACAAAAGGGCTTTCTTGGAGGTGATGAAGGACTATGCATGTCAAGAGGGTATTAACTTGTACATGACAATCATGATCCTTATAAGTATACAACAAAGTGCAATAACAATGATACTTGTCAACCACATTCAATTACAACAATGTTGTTACAAGCTTAATAAAACAGTGGCATTAAAATGTCATAAGAAGAAACGGTTTACATTGAACTACCACTACACTATCATTATAAGAAAAATCTAATGCTCTACCCCATACATAAATGAAACCCGGTAATTATACAAGTGAAACCCAAACAAAAAATAGTACTAGTATTAGTACAATAGAGGATACAAACACTATCTTCATATTCTCCATTTCCATTCTACCCATAAAAACATCTTTCATTGACTTCAGCTGTTCCAAGCTTGATTTTTTCATCTCCTCAAGTTTTGTTAGCAGACCATCATTCAAATTCTCTAACTCGAGCAACTTAGATTCAACGCCATTAATAACCATGTTCGCACCACGTCTTTCGAAGCCACCATTGGATGAAGAAGCCTTTGAGAAGAATGAATTTGAGGGTTGATGTCTCTCCACCATACGAAGAAATTGCACTCATTAGCTTCACAATTGTAAAATGGTTTCTCATAGTGTTTTGTAGTACGAGCAACATGCAATTGAGCACTTCTATTGTAGTGGCATCTACATCCCTCGGGTTGATTAAGTTACCACTTGAAAAAGACATTATGCATGAAACATTAAACGAAAATACAAACTCAAGTGATACACAAAATTAAGCTCGGATTGGTCCTTATGGCCTCATGATTGCTTTTCAAATATGTTATGCTTTCTATGCAACTACAGTGTTCATGGAGCAACCCTATCATAATCCGCTTCAACGCATTCAAGAAGAACAATTAGATGATGGGCTGCTTCTACACAAACTATTACATTGAAAGTCATAAACAATTGTATGAGGTCATTATGATATCAATACCACAAAAGAATCATAAACCGTTAACAGAGAAAATCATAAGACTTAACCCCAAGGTTCATAGTTCATCATCACGCACATTCAAAAATTACAACGTGCCAGAAAAAATACATTAGCAACGGTGACCAAGCATCAAAAACATGTTCGCACCCGAGATAAGACGTAAAGAGATAATCAAGAATTTTCTTCCCCATTCCACCATCGAAAAACAACACAACACATACATCAAAGAACATGTTTATAGCAGAAAATCGAATTTCTTTTTCTCGTTCTTCCATCGAATAACAATGTAGAAACATTAGTATCGATTCCCAAATTCAAATTCGAACAACAAAAGAATCGACAAAACCGTTCACAACAGTGTTGCGCAAAATAGCGATTAAACTAAATTGCTAACTATGGGCAGTGGATATAGTCATTGTAGTACAACAAGGTCGTATCAATAGGGACTTCGCAACTATCTGGCTAATTATAAGCTTAGTAAATGTGCTAGAAGATATATACAAAAGTGCATAAATGTAAATTGGAGGATTTTGGGTTTTGGGTTAGATAATTAGAGAAATAAAGAAAAGCAATAAAATTAATCTAGCTAACTAGGATAGGTGTACTTCGGGTGTGAGGGAATCACCTAAATGCACCCAAACATGGTCTTAATCGTAATTCACTCTAGTTGTCTAATAGAACTAAGATAATGACTCTTTAAACCCAAGATTAGCCAAATCTTAGTTAGTTAATTTTAAGCTTCAAAACCGAATCAGATTAACCTCACTAAGTAGCATTGAGTACAAGTTCTAAACATAGCAATAGAATTCACCAACTAATTAAAGAGGGCAAAAACTAGGGTTTCTCTCTCTTTTGGTCACAATCTCTAACTTCAAACCAAATGTCATAGGAATTACCACAAATGCATAAAGGGAGCGTTCGACGCCTGCGTCGAAACGCAGGTATATCCGCGTTTACATAAATCTCACTGTGGTTAGTGAGTACTAACTTGACAGGTGTGTTTTGTGTCAGCTCGGTTTAAAATACAGCCAATACAATATTGCCATGTGTCCTCATCCATCTTCTAAAATAGATTAATCGCTGGATCGTCTCCAACGAACGGATAGAAAGATGGTCAATCTTAGAGCATTCAATAAATTCAAGAGAAAAAACAACTAAATTAAGTGAAATAAGTATTACAAGCCAAATTTGGGAATTTGGAGTCAAACCCTCATCCTAGAGTACAAAGAGAACTACTCAAGCATTGTAAAGATAGAGAGGAGATAAAGGAGAGAAATAGCCATAGATGAGGTGAGGAGCTTAAATGAAGGTAGAGCTTCTTCTTCCCTGGAGTGCTGCCCGAGTCCCCCCCCCCCCCCCCCCATTCTCTTCTTTTCTGCGTTTTAAAACACGTCTCTACTGGATTCCTGACTTGGTCCGAGTTTCCGTCCACTGAAAAGACCCGGACCAGCCCACGTAGCGTGCCCTCTGTGGCTGAACTCGCGCGGATGCGTGATGAAAGACCAGAATGCCCTTCGTTTCCCGGCCGGGTTGTTTTATCGGACAACAAATCCAGACCACACTTTTATTTCGACAGAAGTTACGCGCTGCTTTGGTCCGGGTTTGCATCTCCGGACACAAACCCGCACCACCCTAAAAAATCGACAAAAGGTTCATCTTTGCTGTGGTCCGGGTTATATACCCGGACCAATCTTCATTATGGCCTAACTTCTTTGTTCTAATTTCGATTTTGGATCCGTTTGCACCCACACGTTCCTTTCTTCGTCTACTTTATTCTTTGCTATGTTATTTCTCCTGTTTAAGCAATAAATATGTAAAACACCAATAAAACACAAAACTAGAAAAAAACTAGCTAGAGTGAAGAAATAAGCATGAAAAGTGTTTATTAAACATATAAAATACACTCATCAAACAGCTAGAACCATAAGTAGATAATCAAGAAAGGAGCAAATAAGCTCATAATCAGGATAGGAGCAAATAAGCTCATAATCGGGACAGCAAGAACCATAAGGAGAATCAATCGATTACCAAATTCAAAGACCTGAAGTTCTGGGAATTTCTTCCCTAATTTGAAACCCTAGAATCACCTTAGACAATCGACTTGTAATCGGGACAACGAGAACCATCAGGAGAATCAGCCGATTCCACCATCGACCAGATAATCGGAATTTCATCCCCAATTTAAAACCCTAGAATCCATATGTGAATAGGGCTGGACAACATGGACGAAAGTTAACAACGAATAAACGAAACATTACCTGAACCAGTGAGGTGCTGTCGAAGAAGATTTAAACTCAGCAAAATCAAGCGAACAAAAATGTAGGAATAGAGAGGAAGATGATACGGAATCACAATATGAGAAAGGTTGTTGACTCCTTTTTCCCTTTTTGGGTCAACATAAGTGAGTTGGTCAAACATAAAGAAGAACCAACGGTATTGTGAGAAAAGGATGACAGGAAATAATACTCCCTCCGTCCCTAATTGATCTTCCTCTTCACTATTTGGGCTTCTCGTTTGACTTCAATATTTAACATATAAGATAACATAATTTTATAAATCTAAGTATTACAATATCTATATGTGAAAAACTATACTCCCTCCGTCCTGAATTGACCGTCCTGTTGCTTTATGGCACGTTTTTTCCACTTCAATCGTAAGCATATAAGATAAATAATTTTATAAACTAATTTTGTGACATATAGTTTATTATGTAAGGATTCATATGCAAAACCTTAAATTTTCAAAATTAATTTTCTTATATTTAAAATTGAATCAACGACTGTCCAAAATAGTAAACAGGACGGTCAATTCAGGACGGAGGAGTAATGTTGTATAAATTTATTTTATAATAAAATTATTTTATCTTATATGTTTAATATTGAAGTGGAAAAACGTGTCAAAAAACAAATAAGAAGGTCAATTAGGACGGAGGTAGTATGACCCTATCTATGGGTGGACAGTGTTATATATAAAAGTTCATAAGTGGGTAGTGTTAATTCACACATGAGTAGGATCTGTATTTAAAAAAAAAAAACAAAAAGTGCCAGCGAATGAAAATAAATGCAATGTAAAAGATACCTTGATAGTTAAGGCCTGTCATCATACCATAAAAAGTAATACAATTCATCTAGTCTTCTTTCCGCACCATCCATAAAACTACTACTGCTGATATATGTGTTTCATATAGGCTATGAAACAACACTGTCATATGAAATGAAATCATCAGACAGACAGAAACTCAAAAAGTGCATATACAACAACAGCATAGAACCAACCAAAAACATACATGATCTTACTACTCTACTTTCTGGTAAACAAGCTTCTCAATCTCCCTCTCTCTAATCTTTCCAACAACTTCTTCGCACCAGGAACATCCATCTCCGTCAGCTTCTTCAAGTACCCTATCGCACCATAAGACACCACTCAACCTCTTACACTTCCTACTCGAACTCAGCCCACCCAAGCACACCACCCATACTTCTTTGCCGTGTTTAATGGACTCGGATCAAGGAGACCAACCAAGCTGGGCACACTCTTCTCATCCCTCTTCACTTCCCTACGTATCACTGAAACCACCATCAGTCCTGCCAGCGCTGGGCTGCCACTTCCCTCGCCCCGTTACTCTTCGACTCCAGCATCTTCACTAAAAGCGGAACACACCCGCTTCAGCCACCATCTTCTTCGTCTGCTCACTTGATGATGTCCCGCCACAAACCTTGCATATCGCCCCAGCAGCAGCCTGCTGTGCACCCACTGATCCTGATTTCAGCACATGGACAATCCTTGGAAGGAAACCTAATGACTCCAAGACCTCAACGGAAACAGAACCCACCAGATTTCTTAGAGCCCCGACTGCTGATTCCTGAGGTAATGGACCGTCCAGATAGGTTAGCAGTGCCCTGATCCCACCCTCAGCTATGACTGATCTTCTAAGCTCTTCATTACTTGACGTCAGATTCTGCAAAGACTCAGCTGCATACTCCTTTGAACCCAACAATAGTCCATGATCAAGCAGATCTATCATGACCCTCACAATACCTTCTTCTGCTAGCGCTTGCCTTACTTCAGGAACTGCAGACAAGTTCTTCAGTGTGCTAGCTGAGGCAGCCTGCGAAACTGAATTACCTGATTCACAAGCTTCAATTAAGGGACGGACACCTCCATGTCCGGCAATCGCCCTGGCCGTCTCAGATGATGACATAGACAGCCTTTGCAGTGATATTGTCGCTTTCTCCTTGGATACAGGGCTCCCGGACTCAACTAACCGGATCAGAGGTGGAAGAACTCCCTCAGACACAAGCCAGCTCTCGCAAGACCCGGACTCAGCTAAAGCACAGATCACAGTGATGGTCTTCTCACGGATCCGAGGTGAAGTTGCTGTTAGTAGACTGACCAAAGCGGACACGTTGCTTCTGCCTAATGAGGTCAGAACAGTCTTCTCATCCTCCTTCATTATGTCAAGTAGGGTATCCAGTGCTCTATGCTTGGATTCCAAATGCCCAATTTGAAGACGAGCGAGTAGCTCCCTTATATTACTGTTAATCCCCTGTGCCGCCGCCGCTTTTACAAAACCATTCTCTATCTGATCCGTGGATGATGAAGAACAAGAAGAAGACGGTGTTGAACAGGATTGTAACGAAGAGGTAGTGATGGGAGAAGAAGAGGAGGGAGTAACTTCACTGAGAACACCGGTTTTGATCAACAACCCACAATCCTGCAAGTTCAAATTCAGCTTTCCCGTTAACGAATCTAGATCACTCTGCATCCGGAGCTTACCCTCGAATTTCTCCTGTATACAAAGATCCGCCAATCGGACAGTCTCGTTTAGGGTTTTGACTACGGACTGGAGCTGCTCTCTGCAAAGTGTGTTCTTGGAGAAGCATGGGTGGCTGGATAGATCAGAGAGACGAGTAGGAAGTTTCTCGAGTTTGGAGATTATCATCTTCCATCGGACTGTGAAGCCCTTGACTTGCCGAGCGAGTGAGTGCGACGGGGACCAGTGACTGGGCGTGGGATAGCCAGTCTTCGACTTTCTCGGTGTCGGGTAGAGGAGGGTGATGTTGATGTTGATCAGATTCTTCTGCCATGGTGGAGAATGGTGGGTTTGTTGTAGGAAGAGATTTGATCCTGGAGAAGTGTTCAGATAACTGCAATTCGAGAAAAACAGAAAGATGATGATGAATTTCAATTAATACTGTATCAAACCAAGAATTGCAATTGGGGAATTTTTTTTAAAATGGTTAGGTTGAGATGTGAGAGGGTCTATAGACCGACCAGTTGGAATAAGGATGGCATGAATGAAGATGATAATAATTCGAACAACTCAGATGAGAACAACCACAAAAGGATGAAGGGAGTTGATGAAAAGATTAGTAACTGGTGGGGTGGTTACAACTCCCGATCATTAAATAGTAGTAGTACTAATTTGAGAACGAAAAGGGGGTTTTTCTTACGCAGCATCACAAGGACCCCGTTTCTTAAGAAATTGAGGGCCAAAGAAAAAGAAACCCAGCTCAATGCGAAAGTACAACAACAACTACTACTACTAATTCCTTTCTTCTGAGGGATGAACAGTGGCATCCAGGTGATGATCATTTAATGATGCAGATGAAGACGACGTATGACAAATCTAAGCCATAGAAACATTCACTGAACTGAACAACTTCAATGATTGATACTATTATACTAGTAATTAACTGCGTCAATAAAACAAGAGGCGGACATCGGGAAAAGATGGAATCTACTGAAGAAAAAACCAGCGAGCTAACACATGTAGATGATGAAAGCTGTTTCGTGTTAGGAGTGGGAATTGAATGTCGGCAAGAAAATACCGAAAGTACCCATGACCATGTGAAGAAGTAGAAGTACCAGCTAGTAGATAGTAAATGGAGAGGAAAGAGGTTCGACTTACGGTAGTAGCAATAGCAGTAAATTGTCGGCGAATATAGCGAACCAATGTGGCACTTGATGGGTAGAACCAGATGTGGGGAGAAGAAGAGAGGGGAGATAGGAGATGCCAATTTGTGAGTTTTGGAGGAAGAAGAGAGACGGACGGACGGACGGACGGGAGGCTTTGCTTTGAAGAGAGGTTAATAAAATATTTTAAGATCGAAGTGAAGGCGACGGTGCTGTGGTGTGTATTATAATCAAATTTTGAAGGGACATAAGTATTCACAATACCTGCGATGCGAGTTAGTTCTTGTTATCAATCTCTATCGGTTTGAGTCAGGCTCAATTGCTTGACAGCTTGACAACAACACCCGAAAAGAAGCATAATTTCTCCAATTAATTAAAACTCTGTTCCTGACAGCGAGAATTCAGAGAGTTAATCAAACTTTAATAAAAAGATTAATACAGGTATTAAGGAAGCATTTGCGTGATCAAAGAGTGAAAGGAATAATGGCTGCTGCTAAAAGGGGAGGAACAAATAGTTCAAAAGGGAGGAAATAAGAAGGAAAAGAAAAGAAAGGGCTTTTTTTGTTCTGGTAGGAATCAAAGGGTTGGGATAAAGACAGTGATAGAGAAAGAGATGCTCCAAGAACTAACCTTTAAGAATCAGAAATAAGAAGAAAGCTATTGCTTGTTGTTGTGCCTTTTTTTTCGCTTCTACGAAACAAGCATCACTTGGGTTGAGTTGAATAGTTGTTTGATCTTCTTTAAAACCACACTGCTTTCCCTTTAAGCTCTCTTCTTCCTGTTCTGGTAGCGACACTGAGGCAACAACCTCGGAGCGTAGAAGTGAGTTTTGCTTTGGTTGCTCCTTGTGTACTTGAAGAGAGTGGGTCGGAGAAGATTACTTGAGTTGAATTAAACGGTCAATAGAATTCAAAAATCTGGGTTCGGTAAAAAGACAAAATAACAGACGCTTGGGGTTGGGTTGGGGGGGCCACTCCCATTTGGAAATTGGAAGAAGATGAGAAGAATTTGAAGATAACCAAAGAGGAACAGTGCCGTGCAGAGGAACTTATCAAATCTTGGATGGTTTGGGCACGTTTTTTCATTGAAAAAATGGTCTGGTGACTAGTCACTTGAGTTTTGACACAAGACGACAATGGAAATATAAAAATACTACACTTTGTTTAGGAGTAGTAAAAGTTCAAAATCAAAACTTATTTTATTCGATTCAAATTCTACTTCTGCCTAATCAATCTCTGTCTCTGTAATTGCATCTTTCTCTCTCTCCTCACGTCAAAGAAGAAGAAAGGATTATCGGCTGTCTGGGACAGACAAAGCCTGCCACTGCAACTGTAAAAGTAAAAATAATGGCAGTGTAGGGAAGGAAGAGCGCACTGAGATAGAGAGAGTTGGGAGGGATCGGACGGATTAGAGGAATTATTATCTCGGGAATCGGAAATATCCGACCGTTGGGATTATAATAATTAGAGGAGTAAATTTGAAAGTTCGTCGCCACATTATTTCTCAAAAAAAAAAAATAGTATAGTACTTATCTAGGTGTCATTTTGATTTTCGTGTTTGTTTTTTTTGGTATTTTTCTATTTCAATTTTAAATATATAAGATAAAGATATATAATTTTTCAAATAAGTATTTTATTGTAAAATTTAGATTTATAAAATTATATCATCTTACATGTTAAATATTGAATTCAAACGACATATTCAAATAGTAAACGAGAAGATCAATCTGGGACGGGAGCTGTCAAAATTTGACCCAACCCGAAAACCTATCCGTTTTATCCGAACCCAAAACCCGATCAAAACCCGAAAATATTTAAATATAATAAACCCGAAACCCGATTGGGTAAAACCCGAAATGACCCAAACCTGAAATGACCCGAAAATTTATAACCTGAAATCGACCCGAACCCGAAATGACCCGAAATAATAGTAATTAAAAATTAGCCAAACTCGAATAACATGAAATAATAGTGATCATAAATTGTCTCAAGCCTGAATGACCCAAATAAATATGACAATAAACATGATTCAAACTTAGTATATCCGAATAAAATTCAGAATAGGCATTGTATTGAAAGTTCTGTAATCTATATGTTGTATATTCTTATAGAAAATTAGGTATATATTTATATTATAATTTTTTCTAAAAATATTAACTATGACCCGAAATAACCGAAACCCGATTCTATCTGACACTATTACAACCCGAATCCGAAATGACCCGAACCCGAATGACCCGAACCCGAAATGACCCGAAAATTTAATGACCCGAATGGGTATTGACCCGAAAAGATATGACCCAAAACCCGAACAGATAACCCGCCTTACTATTTACTCCGGTAATGGACGAAGAAGGTGACATGGCAGTCGTAAGCCACGTGTTGTGGGGACACCCAGTGACACGATGAGCGTTATCTTTCCACTCCGGTTGTTCACCGGCCAAACCTCGTGATGTTTTTCTTTGGAGAGGATGACAAAACTAAAAGTTGTTGTAATGGCCAATTTGTACTTATGTGGGTAGGATCCAATTCCACTAACATTGCTATCCACCATACTTAAAATATCTTTTCTATTTTCTTATTGAAGTAGGACGAAATACGTATGGCCACTTGTAACCCGGACTTGTCAAAATCAAGCCGGAGGCTATGGCGGTGTTCGGTGATGGTATATATGATTATGTGGTATAAATGTGGCATTTTTTAGTTTTGACATTTTTGATAAACACAAGTCAAACCGTCACCTCCGAACAACAATTTTCAAAACAGCCACAAATATATCAGCACAAAACAACCACAAAACAACCAACAATTTATGCTGCAAATATAATGAATACCGTAAACAGAGGCGGAGCTAGAAAACTGTAATTAAAGGGGCGAGAATATTTTAATATATTAATTAATATTTAAAAATTAATTTTTAATAAATTAATTTAAATTTTCAATATTTATAATTATATCTTAAAAATGATATTATATTAAATTTGACACAAAATTAAATTAAAATTGAAATATATAGATTAATATATTATAAATTAGTTTATTTTTCCTTTTTATTTTTAGTTTTTTTATAAAGATTGGTATATTGTTTTATAAATTAATGAAAATAATATTGAACAATAGTATTAAACTAGTAGTGTTTTTCTAAATTGTTTATTCAGATACGGATAAATAGTCTCTTAAAACAATTACTATCTATCAATTCTAATAAAAATATTCTACAAGGAAAAGAGCAAACTAATAAAAATTACGATGCAGACTTTCAATTATATCAAAATTATTAGAGTACAAAATATTTGTAGTATATTTCAGAAATATCAATTATAAGTATTCAACTTGCTAAGTAATGATTATTTACAAAACTGTTTGTACAAACTATTATGATTTGTCAGTATATCAAAGTTATTATATGTTTTATACCGTGCTTAATAATTAAAGAATAATTTTATATGCTAATATACGTTATTTTTCATTTATTAGCATATCCAGTATTAAATTTAAATTTATGTTTTTGAATTTCATTAAGTAATATTTAATTGAATAGAATATATTGTTTTAACTATAAATATATGTTTAAAATAAATATTTTATCAACAATTAAACAATATATAATAATAAAATAATAAGTGATATCTATATATATATATATATATATATTCGCTTACGGTCAATTATTTTATTATTAGAAAGAATTGCTTTTTCATTTCAATGATATTATTTATTCCATTAAAAATTAAAATAATCTTAAGTATTAATACATTTGAAATGTTATATAAATACTAATATTAATCCATAAAATTTTATTTTTATATATAACATCTAATATATTTACTCTAAATACAATGGTTTATTTCTTTATTTTTTCAAATATATGTAAAATATTTATTTATAAATTAATATGTATACATATTATAAATTAATTGTCACTAAAATATTAATAAAGAATATTAATTATTAAAGGCTATAATTGAATATCTACATATATTTTAACTTTATTAACAAAAATTTGTTTTAAAATGTAATATAAAATTTTTAATTGTAACAATGAAAACGGTAAACGCACTGCACAAAACTAACTTATTCAAAACAACCAGACAAAACCGCCGCCTACCGAACACTAGTTTTCAAAACAGACACAAAACAAACAGCACAAAACAACCATCAAAACTACCACAAAACAGCCAGCCAAAACAACCAGACCAAAACAACCACAAAACTATCACAAAAAAGCCATGCCGAACGCAGCCTATGGCAATTGTACATGATGAACCAAAGCTTACTAATAACCGTGTGGTACTCGTAATGGTTCCATGTTACACTCCAAAGCATACGGCTTTCTGGATGTAGATGATCATATCTATCGAATCACTCATGTTAGGATCTTCTACATCCTAGGTCTTCCCGTTCCGTCATCTGGCTTATGTTCTTCATGTAGCATTCAGACCGAATGACTCTATGAAATTACGTCGCTACTTCCACATATACATATTATGGTTAACGTAGGAGACATCTCTATTTTCCCGAGGGACTCTTTAGAATTACCCACCACTACTTAGAATTTAATTTTACCTCTGACCATCAAATGAAATGTGAATAAAGCGCCTCCTCTCTTTGCAAGATCTTTGAAAGAAGGGGCGCTTCTGGTTCTATTTGTTGGTGCTTGAAACACTTTTGTCTTCTCCATATTACTATATCTCTAGAGTCAATAATTTTATATGAGGAACTACTGAACTCAAATCTTTTCTTAGATAGACTCGTTCAGGTCGTAAGTGTAAAATGGATGTTGTTGTTTATGATGCATCTCTTTCTAAGTTTCTATCGACTAAGGGGTCGAAAGGGTTATCAAAGAAAGGGAAGAATGGTGATGGTTTGGCTTCAACTTCTTTAGAGGCGACTTTGTGGCAAGCCCAAGGCCGTTGGTCGTCATGAGTATCTTGAGTGAGCCTCGTGCAGTTTGATGGGTCCTGTATCTCTTCGGGAGCAGACACCCACTTTTGTGTTCTTACCGAAACAAAGTTAGCTGGTGTTGAGATTCATGCTTTTGCTTGTCGCTTGTATCATACAATGAGGTAGCAGAGGATAGTTATGGAAGACAGGGTGGTGCTGCCTTTTTTGGAACTCAGAGTTAGACGTTTCATTATAGAAGCTCTCTGCTAGGCATGTTGATTGCCTTGTCTCAGATGGCTGGGGTAATAGATGGCAATTTATTGGCACATATGGTTGGTCGGATTCTATCCAACGTTTAAGGACATGGAACTTTCTTAGATAACTCTATTTTCCCGAGGGACTCTTTACAAGAAAGAGTCAGTCCTTGTTGAAGAATCGAGTGATTCCTTCAATCGGTTATGAAATTTAAGGAGCAGCGACCACTACTTTGCAACGGCCATCAATTATCAGCCTTGGACCAAAATTCATGCAACAGTGAGCATAATCAGAAGCCTTGTCGCCTATAATCCAAAATTCAAGGAAGGAGGTGTTAGTTCCTGAAATTATGGAACTAACTTTCTACAACGTTCAATTTCGAAGAGCTATATAAGAGGCTTGTAACTTCATTTCTTCTTCATGTTTTATGAGAGAATTATTTCATATAATTATTTAGAGAGCTTTGTCTGTATTCGCGAAAAGAAAAGTTCTAGTTTTAGTTTGCGTTTATCGATTGAGTCATTCTAGGTAGGTCCTAGTCCCATCACACTTGTCATTGTACGAATTAGTTATTATGTTAGATAAGTGAGTGAGGTACCACTGAGTAGATCCTTTATACTTAGTGGGTAGTGTAAGTTATTTTTGTTTTACAAGAAAATAAAATAACTTATAATGTATATTTGTTTGAGTTCGATTGAGTGTTTCCACATCTCTAGTATGATTCCACATTCTTAGTATGATTGAGTCAAACCACTTCATAGACTCAGGGGGTGTTTGTTTCAAGCGGGGAAAATGGAATGGAATCGGGAAAAGGAATGGAAAGGAATGGAAAAGAATTCCCTTTGATTTTCCCAGTTGTTTGTTTAAGCTGGGGAATGAAATAAATAACTGATCAACGGCCACCGGTCAATGGTCAACGATTGTCGACTGCCTGTCAACAGTCATTAATTGTCGGTCAACATTCATCGGTCAATGGTCATTAGTCATCGGTCAATGGTCATATGTAGCCGGTCAAAGTGTACTGGGGAAAGGGAATCACATTTCCTAGTAGGGGTGGGGAATCAAAATAGAGGGTTTTGGGGTAATCCCATTCCCTTTCCCTTTCCTGAAAATAGAAAAAACTGTCAAAACAAACATAAGGAAAAGGAATCATTTCGACTCCCTTTCCTGATTACCCTAAAACAAACGCCCCCTCACACCTTAAAGTGTTTTGAGTCAGTTGTTCGATCCTAAACATGGTACCATAACCTCGTTTAGTTGACATCCCAATCAAGACGACATGGCAGATCTTTTCGCAAATCAAAACAATAAGATGCACTTTGAGCATCTCAGACTCACATCCACAAATTACGACCATTGGAAGAATGAAATCGAACAACACATTGAGTTAGTCAACTCTGAATTGTGGGAGATTGTCACCCAGGGAGATCTTCAAGTTCCTCTAGATCGATCTACATGGACTGCTACAGAATGTAAGCGTTATGAGCTAAATCGTCAAGCATCCTGAGCTATTTACACTAGCCTATCAATTTCAGAGTAGAGGAGAGTCAATCATTGCAAACACCAAATGTAATTTGAACTCTTCTCCAAGAAACTCACGAAGGAGTCACTAAGCTAAAAAAATGCAAGGCTCAAGAACTCAGAATGGACTACGAGAATTTCCTCCAAAAACTAACTGAATCTTGAGAAAATGTACTTGATCGATTTTACTTATTAACAACCACCATACAGGAAATCAACATCCTACCGTCTTGCACAAGCTACTTGACAACCTTATGGGGAATGGGCGAAGACTATGATTTCCACAAGGCATGCAAGGATCTATCCAAGTGGAGCTATTAGGACTTGGGTTCCTATCTAAAGTCGGCGGATAAGTACAAGAAAAAACATCAAAAAAGGTGTGGTAATACATCTTCCTTTTCTAGTCAAGTTACCTCAATTAATGATCAAGCTCTGTAGGTCAAGAAACCTCATAATGGTCAAGAGGGAGCATTTGTTGCTGATAAATGTTATTGTCTACAGCAAGTTGGACAATTCTGAATCTCAGATTATCTCTCTGAACTCTTCTATTGATCAACTCGGTCGGGAATTGAAAGAGAAGAACATACACTCTCTTTTAAGCTTGTTAATTTCATCAAACAGGCCACACCCTCAGAATTGCCTAAGTGGGCCAATCCCAAGATCCATAAAGTTAGTCAAGATCACGATAATCTTAGAAAGAAAGTTGATAAACTTTCTCAAGAGATAATCACATTACAATCTGGAAATGGATGCACTCAATCCAAGACTGAGTGGCACAAAGGCAAGTTTGATCTTCCCAAAATGCCCCCAAATCAAACAATAAGAACATGCGTAAAAGTCAAAAGGAGAAGTTTGAATTCTGGTGGAAAAAATAATAAAATATGTCAATCTACCTTCCACAAATAGTTTTGGATATTGTGGTTGTCTTGAAATCGTGATAGTGCTTGTGAAAAACTGTAAAAAATTTATCTTTCAATATCAAACGAGTCACATTAATTCTTAAAGCACGCGAGAATTTAAGACTTCGGTTCAAAAAGGAAACCCAAGAACATCTAGGTTCCCAAGGCTAACAATTGATCTTCTTTTTGTAGGTGAAGGCGAACGAAGACTGTTGGTATCTGGATAGTAGATGCTCCCACCATATGACTAGAGACCCCAATCAATTCAATTCGCTTTCCGCCTACAAAGGAGGTGAGGTTACCTTTGGAACAACAACAAGGAAAAATCATGGGAGTTGGATCTGTTGGTTACCCTCCAAGTTTAACGTAGGTGGAGTCCACTTGGTAACTGAACTTCAACATAGTTTTTTTTAGTATTTCCCAAATTTGTGATTGATTTAACTTAGTAATTTTCTCATCCATCAATTGCGAAGTTTTATATGAACGTACAAGGCCTCTAAAAGCCGCTAGTCTAGCTAGGGGTGGCAATGGATTGGGTTCGAGTCGGGTGGAGCATCATCCGCATCCATCACCTGTTTCATAAACTTCACCCGAACCCGATCCATCATCCGTTAATCTTCACCCATCACCCGATCCATCTGTCACTCGCGGGTGGATCGGGTGGTAAACGGGTGAGATCCTAAATAAAGTTTATAACCAATTAAAATAAGTTTTTTCGTAGCATATTTAAACTTATCCCATATAAGCTAGTCAACCATAAGAAGACCAGGCTAGATAATATTGTTAGACCCAAAATGATATGGTTGAGTTATTTATGAGTGAGAATTCTCACTCTCGGAACTAATATTTCAATATGGGAGGAAGTTACTGATCAATAGAACTTTCTCACCTCTTACATCGTTTTTGAGGTCTAAGAGAACATGTATATTATCTACATATACACAAAATATATGGACTATATGTGTACATTGTACAGTGTGGAGATTAAGTTTAATCTGACGAAAAATATAAACTCATTCCACTTCAATTATTCTACTGTAATTTAGCAACACTAAATTGTGGATAAGTAGCCTGCCCTCACCATTTTTATAAGCAGTGTAGACAAACCATTGTTTGATATATTCGATGTGGGAGGCAAGTATCCATTCCTGAATACTCACCGGCTCCCACACTGATTTCTAGTTAAAACTTTGTCTCTTTTATATTGTATAAGGAGACTTCTTAGTGCAAAACTTGGTTAACGAGTATACACTCATACCACTTCTATTAGTCAGCTGCAGTATATCAACACAACTTGTGGTTAAGTAGCCTACCCTCAACGCTTTTATAAGCAGTGTAGACAAACCTTTCTTGGATATATTCAATGTGGGAGGTAAGTATCCATGTCTGAATACTCGTCGCTACCACATTGATTTTTACTTAAGATTTTGTTTCCTTTATATTTTATAAGGAAACTTCTTTGTGTTGAAGTTTGGGTGACGGGTTGGATTTCAGGTTCGAGTATGGGAGATGAGTTTGGATGAATAAATATTATGGGGGTTTTATCATAATTTTTAAAAATATTTAAACCAAACTATAATCGGGTGATGGGTCGGGTGAGAAACGCGTTGTGGGTCGGGTGATGGATGAATATTTCTCACCCGCATCCGACCATCACCCGTTTCACCCATCACCCATTTTTTACCCGTTTATTTTGGGTTTTCACCCTTTTATATGGATCGGGTGAACGGGGTGGATCGGGTACCCAATGGGTATTTCCATCTCTACACTGGACGCAGGGAAAGAAATTTGTACAAGACGGGTCTAAATGCTATCAATTCTGACGACCAAGTTTGTCCCAACGTACACTCCAAGAGCCAACTTCTTTGGCACACTCGACTTTGTCATGCGAATCACCGACTACTGAACAAGCATAAAAAGTAAAGATTTAGTCATTGGTTTACCTGACACTAACTTCGACACAGACTTTGTCTCTAAAGCATGTGTTAAAGGTAAGCACACTAGATCGTCCTTCAAGAGCAAAAACATTCTCTCTATCAGCACTCTGTTAGAGTTACTCCATTTGGACCTTGTCGATCCCATGCATACTCAAAGCTGAAGTGGTAAGCGCTACATCTTGGTGATAGTTGATGACTATTCAAGATGGACCTGGGTAATTTTCCTTATTTCTAAAGAAGAATCCTTCACCGAGTTTGAGAAGCTTCATAAAGTGTTAATCCATAAATATTCTTTCACACTCAAAACCCTGAGAACTAACCAGGGAAGTGAATTTTGCAGCCAGCCTTTTGATAAGTTTTCATAACTAAAGGAGTCAATCATCAAGTCTCAGCTACAAGGACTTCAGAGTATAGTGAAGTTGTTGAACGTAAGAATAGGACCTTGGTGGAGATGGCACACACCATGCTTATTGATATTCAACTTGCCCCATCTTATTGGGCAGAGGCTATCAATACAACATGCTATATTGCTATGTGCTTAATCGTGCCTTGATCCATCCCCAAGTTCAAAAGATTCCCTATGAAATTCTGCGACAGCACAAGCCTAACTTGACCCACCTTAGGCACTTTGGGTGCAGATGTTACATCCACAACAATGGTAAGAATAACTTGTGTAAGTTTTCTCCTAAAAGTGATGAAGATATATTTCATGGATATTCTTCTAAGAGAATTTTATCATGTTATAAACAAATGGACTCAGTGTCTAGAAGAACGCCTTCGTGTCATGTTCGATGAGTTTAATAATATTGGCTCATCTTCTAACGAACTTGACTTTGCTCCTGATGACTATTTAGTCGTTCCTTACTTTGTGTTAGTTCCCATAAGTCGTATTCAGGACACCACACCTCCATAGATTGAGGAAAACTCCCCAGGTCACACCATAGATGATACCAACACTAACCATCGCTCTGCTACCTTAATTCCTAAGCAGTTGGAAATTGAATCCCCAGATACTCCCAATGACATACTCACTCCAACTCCACAGAGAAAATTCAAACATGCCTCTTCATATCTTGTTGAAAACGTCATTTCCAATCCCGACTCTAGTGTCCAAACTCATCGTCAAGCTGTGCAAAACCTATGTGCCTTTGATGTCTTTCTCTCTAAAACTGAATCGTGAAATATTAAAGAAGCTTTGCTTGATAACTACTGGGTCACTGCTATGCAGGAGGAACTCAATTCCCTTGAGCCATACACTGTTTAGGAATTAGTTCCTCGATCCTCGCATCAATATACTATTGGCACCCGAGGGCTTTTTTGTAACAAACTTGATGATGCATGTAACATTTATAGGAATAAAGCTCATTTGGTAGTATAGGGTTACAATCAAGATGAAGAGAATGACTATGACAAAACCTTTGCACCAGTAGCTCGTCTCGAAGCAATCCGCGTGCTTATAGCATTTACTGCATTTAAAGGTTTCACGTTGTCAAATGAATGTCAAGACAACCTTCCTGCATGGCTATGCTGACCGAGAATTCTACGTGGAGCAACCCCCACATTCACTGACTCAGTCCATCCCGACTACGTTTACAAACTTTGTAAGGCCCTCTATGAACTTAAACAAGCTCCACGTGCCTGGTATAAAAGACTTTCTTCATATCTCATACAAAATGGCTTCTCCAGAGGTAAGGTAAACAAAACTCTATTCATTCTTCACTCATCTCATCACTTGCTTCTTGTGCAAATATATGTTGATGATGTCATTTATGGTTCCACAAGTACAACACTCTATGAAAACTTTACTAATTATTGAATAATTAATTTTCTATGAATGAGTTAGGCGAACTTCGGTTCTTCCTTGGGCTACAGATTCAATATGAGAAAGACAACATTAAAATTCATCAACAAAAGTACATCAAGGAACTCCTTACAAAGTATAATCTTTCTAATGCCAAAAGCATGTCCACACCTAGCTGCACCACTACTAGACTACATCTGGACACTGATGGAGTCAGAGTCAATGCCACAGAATCCCAAGGGATGAAAGGTTATTTTCTCTACCTAACCGCTAGCCAACCCGACATCCTCCACTTAGTCTGTCTATGTGCTCGCTTTTAAGCAGCACCAAAAAATTCCCCATCTCAAGGCAGTCACGCGCATCTTTCAATCCTTAAAAGGAACCAGTAAACCAAATCTTTGGTACCCTCGTTCCCCTATATTTACTTTATCTGGTTTTAGTGATTCTAACTGGGCGGGTCCTCCTCATGATCGAAAGAGTACATCTGGTAATGCACAATTCCTTGGTTTGTGCTTAGTCTCTTGGTCCTCTTAAAAGCAAAATTATGTTGCTCTCTCTACCGCTGAGGTGGAGTATGTCTCTGCTGCAACATGTTGTGTTCAACTTCTTTGGATGAAACAGTAATTAGAAGACTATCACATCGCTTAAGATCAAATTGTCATTTTCTGTGATAACAAAAGCACAATTAAAATTTTGGAAAACCTAGTCTAACACTCAAGAACTAAAAATATTGAGATACACTTTCATTTCATGAAGGACTGTGTTGAAAAGAAACTAATCCATCTTAAATTTGTTCCAATAGAGGACCAACTCGCGGACATCTTCACCAAGCCACTTCCTACTGCTAGATTTGTGGCACTTAGATCAACAAATGGAATGATCCAATCCGCCTGAGACGGTCGTATCTCCTTTTCACTGGCTAACTTTTCGAAAGGTAACACCTGTAATTAGTATGAGTCAATTGGTGTTTATTTTTTGACAGATTATGTTGCTTGCATGCATTATTTGTTTTTTTACACCCTTATGCACACGTCAGCAATCTAAACCCATCATGCGATCCTAGTCGTCAGTTACAAAATTCAGTTTTTCACGCCTATTTTATCTACTGCAACACTTAACCTTTCTTCCTTCACTTCAGGCCACTGTTTCCGCTTCTTTCATTTATCTGTTCTGCATTACCAGCCATCTATTTCAAGCTTTCAAACACACATCATCAATGGCTTCCCACTCTGATGACATTATCTTTAATGGCATCCAGATCCCGGCTGTCTTCAATGATCCACCCCGTTTTCAAGCCTTTCTAAAGGCCAAATCCACACCCACCGTCACCCTCACTACTACTCCGCCATTATCCCCCGTGACTATCCCAACTGCACCACTATAACCCCAAACCATCCCAATCTCCATGGTAGATACTGAAATAATCAAAACAGAAGTAGAACAGACACCACTATTGTCCTCCCCTTCATATAAAACCTCACCCACACTCTTGCCACCATCCTCACACCCTGATCATCCATCATAGCCACAACCCGAAAACCTTGTCCCTTCACCACTTCAAGATGAAATTACAGAAACCGCCAAATTAGAACCCCACCACCTTCCCCAAAGCCAAAATCTCACAAAATAACATCTTTTACTGTTCCCAACCCAGTTCCAAAATGAGTCCTTCGTTCTCATCAAAAAGCTCCATCAGCTCTTGCTGAGACCGTCTCTTCCGAGACGAATGAGTCATCCTTGGTTCCGTCTGCACCCACCAAACAACTTAAAAAAGTTTCAAGCCACGATACTTCAACTGGAACCACCTCTACTCACACCTATTCACGCCACTGCTCTTCACTCAAATCATCGTGTTGGACTGCCAAGATCGACATTTATGAACACAGGTATCTCATTTCTGACTCTGCCTATGATCGTAATCTAGTTAAAGAAAATATTTGGATCTTTCTTGGGCATGCACAAATCATCTGGGTGAGCTAGTCAGTCTGCTGGAAGTCCAGGGATGGACTCATCTGTTCTAAGAGGTTTCAGAGTGGTACCCTCAAGAAACCCTATATTTTAATCAGAATATTGTAATTCGTAACGGTACAACACAATCCCTTGTTCAATCCACTCTTATTTTTTTAATACAAATACTCTTTGTGAAATTCTGTCTGTTCTTAATGAGGATTTAGCATATATGATAAGGGAATCAATCCTGATATTCCCGGTATTAACCCCACAAAATTTTATAAGTTTTTGTCTTCCAAATGCAAATTGGGTTCTCCAATTCCTAGGGCTGACTTACCTGTTATTCATCAACTACTTCACGTATTGGTCATTAAGTGCCTTGTTCCTCGAAAAGAGGGAAACCAAACTGTTAAGTCACTCGATCTATCTATCACGTATTGCATCTTGCATCGCCACATAGTCAATCTGGCTTTTCAACTCTTAAATTATATGGCACACTCTGTAGAAACATCTAGACACTCCTTGGGTTATACTTTTTGGCTCCTTAGAATTTTAAACACTTTAATGTACCACTACGTGCCTCTAAAGCTGATTTCGTCGAGGAGATTGACATAATCAATTACAAGTACCTCAACCGCCTGACCTTCATTGATAAAGCTCTTTTGCTCCCGCCTACGGCTTTTGCTCAGTGTTGGGTAAAATAGTAGTTAAAATATCTTGCTAACTTTAGACAATGAACCTAGTCATTGTAGTCCAACAAGGTCGTATCCACAAGGACTTTGTAACCATCTAATCAATTATAAGTTTAGTGTTTGTGCAAGAATATAAACAATAGTGCATAAATGTAAATTTAGGGGGTTTTTGGTTGTGATTAAAGAAATTGAAGAAAACAATAAAACTGCATTAACTAATCTAGGATATGTGTAGCTTGGGATGGAATATTGAACCCGCAACCCTTTACTACCAACTGTTGAATCTTTGATCAATAGCTAAAAAACGGGAATTTAATTAATATCCAACTCTAGGTCTATTAATCTTAACCAATTTAGATGGAAACCGACTGTTAGTTCGAGTCTCTAGTTCACTTGGAAGCATTAAGCTCAAATCTACCATAAGTTGCAATGAGAACCTCTTCTGAAAATCAATGAAAATCGGCTAACATTGATTTCCCAACGGTATAGATTTCTACTTCCGGAAATCCGTCCATATAAATCCACTAATTCTAAACTAATCGGTGACATCAAACCAACTAATTTAACATAATGACAATTAATTAGAGCAAACCCTAAGCAAATTCTAAATTAACAAAGACAAGCTTAAATGTCATAATCACTCAATAATCATCTTCAATTTAGATCAAGGACTAAAATATAGAATATGCATCAATCTAAGGTTCAACAATGAAGTTTATGGGATTTGGAGAAAAATCCCAATCCCTAGCTACAAGTGAGGTCAAGCCTTCATTAAAACACAAATAAGAGATAAAGGGAGAAGAAATAGCCATAAGTAAGGTTGAAGAAGAGTTTCAATGGTAAGGGGGATCTTTTTTTTTTTCTTCTTCTTCTTCTTCTTTTTTTTTCTTTCTTCTTCTTCTTCTTCTTCTTCTTCTTTTCTTCTCTTCTTCTTCTTCTTCTTCTTTCTTCTTCTTCTTCTTCTTCTTCTTCATCTTCCTCTCGTATTTTCTTCTTTTCTGTGGTCTGGAACGGCCCAGCTTGACTCCCTCTCTATTCCTCCCTTTCTGCTTTTTATTTCCATCACTCTACTACTTTTGAAGCTTGGTCCGGGTTGTTTTTATAGGTTATAAACTCGGAACACGCTTTAAAACAGGTAGAAACTTGCTCTTGCATGTGGTCCAGGTTTATAAACCAGGACCTAAACTGGGACCAAACTTGTATGGGGCCTAAACTTTTCGTTATAGCTTTGATTTGATTTTTCGTTTATGCCCATGTGTTCCTCTCTTCCTCTACTTTAAACTTGGATATATTATTTCTCCTGTTTAAGCAATAAATTCTTAAAAACCAATAAAACACAAAACTAGAGGAAAACTAGCTAGAGTGAAGAAATGAGCATGAAAAGTGTTGATAAAATACACTAAATACACCCCTAAACACATGATCATTTGGAATTTCATCACACCCCATCACTTTCCTTTTTGCTTGTCCTCAAGCAAAACCAAGCACCTAAGCAAGTAAGGAATTTTCAAGACTAAAAATACTATCATGAAATGTAGGATAAGAAAAGAAGCAAAATTGATTAAAACTTTCAAGGAGTGTGAACCATATTTTAGTGGTGGCATGAGTGTGCTTAAGGCAAATCAAAATATATAGTTTTGGGGTACGATCTGGAGTGCTTCAAACTTCTACATATTATGTGACTTGAATAACTTTTACCATGGTCAACTTCTCTCAAGAATGGGCATTGAGAAGAAACAAAAGGAAAAATAGATTCAAGCATTTGTTTCACTTTCGCATAAGAGATGAGGAGACAAAAATTGGGCATGTATCCTTTGAATAAAAGAACACTGAACTCTCATTGTGGGTTACCTATGCCGTCTCACAAGTTCCTTAGAGACATTTATAATGAAACACTTCTTAGCAATCCATAAGAGAGAAGACGTAAGGAACCTCCTAAGCAATAAAAATCCAACCATTGACGATCACTTGGTCATACCGCGTGTAAAATGCTCCTCAAAAGAAATCAAAAATAAAAATTTGAGCATTTATTCCACAATTCATAATAGTATTTGTTCTTAATGAGAACAACTCATATCACAATGGTTCAAGTTTTTTATTTTGGACAAACGCAAGATAAGTAAAGGGATTTAACATTTAAGCACACAATTCACCGAAAACGTCACTCCCCCACACTTAATTTGAACATTGTCCTCATTATTCACCAAACAAACCGGGGAAGATCCCAGAAGACATTTTAGGAAGGAGACAGAGAGAAAAGGCACGGGACACAAACAAAATTATAGCACATAAGCTATTGCACTAACGAAATCAAGCAGAGTCAAAATGAAAGAAGAGAAATGAGAGTATCAAAATAAAAGAAACTAGTACTTCCCTGAATGTTATTGCTTGCATTGATGGAACTCCCCACACTTGAGCTTTAGCCTCAATTAGCGTAGCTATGTTGCGGTGTGGACTTTAAGTTGCACCTACATAAAACACTAGAATCAACCAAACTACCACTGGGGTTAAGAGTTTACAAACACAAAATCGAAGGAAAACTTGACAAATTAAAATAACGAAAAATGAAAGAAATTCATCCGGATTGCCTCCCAGGATGCTGCCCATATTTAAGGTCTTTGGCTAGACCATATCACCGTGAAGTCATCTGGGATCGAATATTAACGTTGAAGTCGACTTCAACGGGTGGGGTAGGCATCATGAATCATTGAAATGTGACCCAGATCAACAGGAAATGTTACCTCAACACTTAGAATGTAGAAATGCATACTCCACCGATCTTTCTTCAGGTGGAAGTGTTGAGGTTCTTGATACTTGGTGCGAGGGCAAATTGTGACGGAGCCTTATCTTCGAATTCAAGGATGAATGCATCCTTATCTTCAATGAGCGATACACGGAGAACTCCAGGGCAGACTTCATCTTCTATATTTGATCCATGATTAAATGGGAAGGTGGTCTCCACACTTAGCGGGAGAACTTTGATTTTCCACCCTACTTCATTGGTGCATGGGTGGGGAAGGTCTTGATCCTCCAGATGCAGATCAAAGTTTGATGACTCATCTTCCTCGGTTTTGAGGATGTAGTAATCCTCGCCTTCGGGGTGAGGCTCATAGGAAGAGCCTTGGTGGACATCAACTTCATAGAGATATGGCTCCTTGAAGTGGATTGAAGCATTCTCCTCTTATGACTCGGAGGGAGACGGCATCTCCTCCTTCTTAGGGTTGAGGATGTACCCATCCTCAACTTCTGGATAGAGCACGGAGAAGAAGGGAAATAACGGTAGTTGACTTTGGAGGGAGGAGACTCCATGAAGTCAAGGTGGAAGTTATCCTCTGATGGCTTGTCTTCAAGCTCAGTAAGATGGTTGAATGGTGTTTTCTCAAGTTCAAAAGGGTAGGAGATAGAGGTCAACTCAAGTCCTCAGCAAGGTAATCCACTTTATGAACCATTTTGCTCTCCGGTTGCTATGATGTGAGGTTTAGTAGGCTTTCAATATCATCGCGTTATCTCTACCAATTTTGCATAGAGCTTCAGTTGGTTCATGTTGAGGTCTCATTTCTCAGTCTACTGCTCCATTTATGAACCATTTCATTCTCTAGTTGTGCTCCCTTCGAGCTGGTGTAATGAGCTGGTCCATGTCAATGGTGTTCATTCTAGCAATAAGATCCTCTAGACTAAGTGAATCTACCCTGCCGTTATCTTAGAATAATGAGCACTCCCGTGGTCTCCTCCACTGTCTTGGCACCCGATCCATCGGTATGTCTTGTTCAGTGGGGTTTAGATTGACATATAAAATCGGTCCTCCATGAGAGTCTTCAATCTTGAGATTAGATCCTCACAAAGAGGGCACATATGGAAGGTTCCACACCCTTGATAATCAATGTATTGGTCGTAGGTTGCTCCAGAGGTGCAATCGTAACAGCCTTCTACTTGATCATCGTGACCATCCATCAAAGATAGGTTCCTTAAAAAAAAGAAACACAATTACACAAAAAGGGGAAATAAAGAAAATGAAAAATATGCAAAAAAAAACTAAACAGATAATAATCCAGATAGTTGGACCGAAGTCCCCGACAATGGCGCCAAAAACTTGTTGGGAAAAATAGTAGTTAAACTATCTTGCTAAATATGGGCAGTGAACCTAATCGTTGTAGTCCAACAATGTCGTCTCATAGGGACTTCGTAACTATCTAATCAATTATAAGTTTAGCGTTTGTGCAAGAATTTTTAAAAAAGTGCATAAATGTAAATTTGGGGAGTTTTGGGGTTTTTGGTTGTGATTGGAGAAATAGAAGAAAACAATAAACTACACTAACTATCTAGGATATGTGTAGGCCGGGATGGGAAGATTGCACCCGTAACCCTTTATACCAATTGTTGAATCTTTGATCAATAGACGTAAACAACAGGAATTTAATT